>QXVZ01005743.1:0-23678 GCA_008931825.1 Phallusia fumigata
ATCACCGCTGCTGCACCAAAGTCATGCAACCGACCTGATTTTCAAACTTTGTGATCAAGAAACTACCTGAATAATTTTTGTAGAAAACCGCGGTGGAAATGAGTCCTTGTCAAGTCGGTGAATTTTCCGGTCGTAATTTAAGACTTAAAACACTGTCACAATAATTGCTGCGGCTCAAATGAAGCTACAAAATATGCTGCAAATTACGATAGCCGGGGACATGTGGTTAAAATCACAACAACCGCTTTTTAGCAGCATTTGTTTGATCATTATTTGCTGAAAAAAGAGATCTTATAAATCATTAGAGCATCAGGTGGTCATTTTCAAATACCATCAAAAAGACAGCTCCATATTCATTTTTTAAAGCGCACATAGACTTTTTGATTTAGGACTTAAATTTTCGTTAAATTTCCGAAAATAAAAGATGAAACCAAATGAGCAAGCGCTTTCAACCCAACCATTTGTATCTCGACGATTGTAGTAACGTATAGTTTGTTCACCTCCACCTATCACCGACGATCGAAATCTTGCGTTGAATGGTTCCCGCTGACTTGGCTTGTCCATGTGTTTTTTCTCTGCTTGTGGATCATTTCGAAGATCACCAAAGAAAAGATGGTCGCCTGTAAAATGCACTGGTTTCTGAGTATTACCGATGCGCTTTCCCCCTTGATGTAAATATTTAATTGTGTTGGATGAGTTTAGTGCAGCAGCTTCAAGCCTGTCAGTGAAGCAAGTTAGTGCAAAAATTGAAATCACTAAATTGCTTTGTGCTATGTTTGGCATCAAATGTAACACACAAAATTGTTTTTAAAACTGATGCCCTATTCATTATCAGCAAAATATTTGTTTCGTTTTAACATTTTTTGTAATTTGCAACATAATGATTTTAATATTGCACAATAAATTTTGATGCCTGTCGTTCCTCAAACTAAGTTTGTTTACCTTCATCCCAAATCGTAGACGGAATTCTTAGTTCCCTGGTGTTGGGAGACTCGAAGTTGGAAGTCGTCAGGTGTTTGGCCGCTAATTTTTAAAAAGCCAATCCAGACGTGGTGGACTAAAAGAAAAACACAACGCTCCTTTACTTGATGATTCGATTTTCACCCGACCACATCACACCTAAACTGACTAAACCTCTTCTTAACCAACACACGTGGTCGAGCACGAATCCCAGTCGTTTTTTATAGTCTGTACATAGGTCAAGCGCCTAGGAACGTCAAGTGTTTTTCCCAGTAATAGCCAGAGGCGCTCGACCCATACACTGAAGTAACAATCCCGAATGAGATTTTGTAACACAAAATGCTTTAATTAATTCATGTGTTTTTGTTTGATTTTTTTATGGACATCAGCATTCGGCAGTTCATTCGCTTGATGCCGTGAATTGTATCAATCCCTAATTCGCAAAAACGGCCTTATCCCAAGAGATAATGAAAAAACGGCACATTTCTCTATGATCTAATTTACAGCAAATGTGGCGTGATTTACTGCGGGTTAACGCCCTTTCAGCGGTGGAGAACACGAAGACGCCAATAAATGCGACAAAACTTTTGACCCTATTTGTTAAGTTTGTATTGTCCGTGTTCTGTCGGGTTGGCATATATTGTTCGCTTAACAACCGGTCTACAACGACCTTGTCTCTACCTGTTGAAACCTGTCACGTAGGCACAAATTTATCTGGCAATCACGTTAAACCGTTAGCGTTAGGAAAAGGCGTCCAGCACCACTCCCTCCCACAAATGTCATGCTAGTTAATAGACAACTCAAAAAAACAACTTCATTTTCATCACCATTTTTACGTACCTTCTTTAAATCAATGATTCCTTGTCTTGTTCCACTTCATCTACGAGGAAATCCTGCGTTTTCGGTCTCTCTCCGAATCGGTGCGTCTGCATTCAAATTATTCGCTGTGGTTTATCTCGAAGTTGTATGTCTCCAGCTGATAGAGCAAACATTTTTGTCAGAAATGTGTGCCCGACAAAAAGATACTTAAACGTAATGATATGTAGCTTTTTTTAGTGTTGCGTAGAGAATCGTCGTTGTTCAGAAAACGAATCTATCATGCTAAGTCATCATTTCATTAGGACCTCGTCACTACGTGTGAAAACTTGTCATGTAGGAATAACTTTGAATGGTAACTTGTAACGTTCACAGTCCGTTAGCGTTGCGGTTGCCGCGTTGTTCGCACGTGACGTCATACTTTTCGAGAAAAAATATCACAACGCAACTTGATAGTCTTCAGGGGCAGCCATTGACAACACAAGGTGAACGCTCGCTGTGTGCAGTTGATTACAGAGCCCGCAATATCGCGGCGATCGTTTCGCAAACATCACAATCGCTCGTCGCAACGACAAAAATATTAGCGGGGCGTCGCTACTTTAGCAAAGCTATCGTTAAAGCACATCGATTTATTGTTACTTGTCGTTTATGTGTTAGTGCCCTACTAAATAACTCTGGCCGCGATTTTCAGTCGTGGCAATAAAGCGTTTGCAGCAAACCCTACCCTCAGCAATTCACGAACATCACGTGTGACAATAAAGTAATATTGAAAGACCACCCGGTCAACACAACTACAAGCATTGTTTCGATAAGCCATCGCATCTACTTTCAAATTAAAAAGGTATTAAAAAAAACTTTAGAAAAACAAACCATCTACAAAACCCTTAAATTTGGAAGTTTGCATTTATTGGATGGCATATATAATTTTATAGCATAGTATCGCCAACTAATATATATTGCTAATAGGTCAATGTTCTAAACAAGCAACTACCACAACAGAATGTTTGGTTTGGAAAACAGCTTATGGCTTGTCCACAACGTACGAAGCAAAAATACAGATTCATTTTAGTATTACGTGTTTGTATCATGTGTTTAATGTTTCTATCATATCATGTTTAGGAATTTCTATCATGTGTTTAATTAAGTACCTTCTCATCCGTGATGATATTTTTCCATCGGTGACATACAAGTGAACAGGAAAGCAACATATCCTGAATCGGCAAACATGAAAAAATGTTTTCCCATATATGGTCTGGCAGTTCATTGGCTTTGAACTAAAACAAAATGATGAAATGAAATCTCTAACAAATGTTAAAGAACAACATCATGGAAGATCTTAGTAAGATAATTTGTCATTAATATTACCCAACGAGTGTTATGGCTGCATAAACTAAAACTACCAGATCCAACAAATCAAGGACAACGCTTGCAATGGAAAACTGTGTTCGGAAAGTCACATTTCGATAGCAGACGTCGCTGCAACGAACATTACATTTCCTTGTGCAATAAACCAGGGGTCGGAAACGTTGTTAACGCGACGTCAACTGGGTAAAAATCAAATATTATTGTGTCACCGGCGTTTCCTGAGCCACAAACACTTAGTTTTACACAAAATTTTACCCCAAATGCAAGAAATGTTAGAAGATGTCGTATTGTGTAACATGCCCCGCCTTAGTATCGCAAATTATTTTATGCCGTATATTTTAAAGTACATGTGGTGCCTCCTTTCCCTTAACGTAATCAGCACGTGTCAGCATAATCAGTTAATGTTAATGGTTAATCCAGCCATGCACCAGAAGAACAACAATACGTACGAGGAGGTGAGACAGGCGTTTCCGTCGGTAAAAGTACAAAAAGTGGATTTAGTGCAAAAATGATCATAGGACACTTTACGGGTTTGAGACATGTCCTTCCAAACAATTTAGATTCGTTTAATTGTCGCTAAAAGCTAAACTGCCAAACGTTAATGACATACAACAGTGCGTTGTTTCNTTGTTACAACGTCCGCTTCCTCGCATGGCGTGATGTTGCAGCAAAAATATTTTTTGTAGCACGCAATTTGAAAGCGCGATTTCTCTGAAAGCCACACTGTGTAAGAGTTTGAGAAAAACAAAACAGCGCGCCAAACAAGAAAGTTTCATAACATTGTGATGTTATAATCACAAAACGATTTCCACGCAATAAAAACGCAAAACCACTGTTAACCTACGATTTTTGTGTCAGCGGCGTTTCCAGAGTCACAAACTCTTAGTTTTACACAAATAATATTTAACGACCGCAAATCCCGGGAGGGGGAAGGGTTTGAGACATGTCCATCTTAATCATTTAGATTCGTTTAATTGTCGCTAAAAGCTAAACTGCCAAACGTTAATGACATACGACAGTGCGTTGTTTCGAACACAGATGAAAAAACAAGTCCCAATCAAAAGGAAGTTGGCGAGCGCAGTGCTTCGAAATTCACAACACTCCCATGCACTTTGTCACAGATTTTTAAATTTCGAGTTTGTCTGTTTGCATGAAAGTTTGCCGAAATGGTATGATACCCGCAAAAATAGCCTCAAAACGTATTTTAAAATGGGGAAAATGTTGGTCATGGGCACCGCATAAAATCTGGATTTCACGTCGAAATACGCAGAAATAAATGCAACGTGTGCCAGTTATTTCCACAAGTGTTTCAATTTCTCATTGTGTAAAACGCGAACAGAATTTTTTGACACTTGGCATGGTCACCCAGGTTTTGGCGCTCGTCCATTAAGATTTATCAAGTAAGGGTTAATAAGTTCACCAAGACGTAATGGGATAAATGTTTAGTTAAAAAGCACTAACTTTTCATGTTTCTTGGTCTATCTGTTTGTTGGTTGTTTAAATTAAACCAAAAATTAGAATGAAGCTCAGGTTTGCTGTAGCAACACTTTTAGCACTTTTAACGTATTTGCCAACAGTTCGGCGACCGTAAAAACAGTTTGAACGCCCTTTTGGTGTGCCCTGTCAGCTCTTGTAAAATATTAATTTTTTGACACTTGGAACGGTCGCCCAGGTTTGGCGACGATTTGAAAATTTGATAAAAGCCGCAAGACGATGGATTTTTTAAGTCTTTGGCAACAGTTAAGCGACCCTAAAAAAGTTTCGACGCCCTTTTGAGTCTGTCTTGGTCGTAAGGCAACCCAGCACTTGTAACATAAAAATCTGTAGTGTGACGTCAAACAAAAGTCCCCACAGTAATTTAAATTGACTTGCGCCACTGGGTAACGTTTACTTTGTTTACTGGTATCAATTTAAAAATGAAATTAGAAACAATAAGATTTTCCTATTCGTTGGCTGCATGTTGTGTGTCCTGCAGGGCAATTTTTTACCAAATTACAACCCACTTAAGCCACAAAACCTATTTGATCACTAAACTAAACTGGAATCAACCAGAGATAAAAGTCGCGGGTTGCCCATCTCTGACCTATATAAGGTCATGATATTTGCTAGAAACAAAATAACGTTTTTGTCTTTGTAGTTATTATCTAAGTTTCGCAAGTAAAATCTTAAGGTGAATTAGTAAAATATAGATTCTCACAGGTTTTTGTAGTTGAAGTATAGAATCGCAGAGTAGTCTGACTCCTTCTCTTCCGATCTTACATCCCTCAAGCAGCAGCTCTTCAATGTTGTGAAGGCAACGAGCCAGTGAAGCTGCCCCCGCTTTACCCATATCGTTGCAGGAGAGGTCGAGTCTCTTCAGCTGATGGAAATGCAAACAATTATAGAACTAATATGTAGTTGCTGATAGTCTGAAATAAGTCCTGTTTTTAAATTAAATAAAAGCTAAAGCTTCAAAAGCTCTTTATTAGACAGTTTGTTGGCCAAATGAGGTCTTTGCTAAATTAATGGTCACGGATATTAGCTCTCCTATTTTAACTGAGATAAAAAAGGTTGTGTGCCGAATGATGGGCGTACGTACGTCGTAAGACCTCGTTTTGTCCGCTTGCATGACCAACATAAATGTGAGAAACGAAATTTGATTTTTGAGAGGCAATAATCGTTTAATTCGTGCAAAATAGGTTGAACAACACGAGAATGTGTATCGAAGGCAAAATTTTTTGACATCTTTTTGAGAAACTCTCGTCTCGCATTTCGGGAACATGAGCATTTGACTCCATAAATATTTCGGCTGTGGAAAATATATGCGGTGGCTCATTTGCCTAAATGCAATCAGCACATGAGTAATGTTGACTGTGTCGGAAGTACAACAATACGTGTAAGGAGGTGAGACGTTTTCGACAGTAAAACTACAAAAATTGTCATTGTAAATTTGCTGCTCTGTAAACGAAAAAACGGGTTTGTAACGTAAACAGGTGGCGCTTCTGAGTACGAATCACGATTATGTTTTATGTGATCTGTGTATTGGCCAAGCGCCTTAGAAAGTTCAGTCAAGTGGTTTCCCCAGTTAATTTATGAGTTATTTAATGGTTTTTATCTTGATTAGCAAACAACAGGTCAGCTTTGTGGAGCATAAAAAAATGGCAACTTGTCACGCAGGCAAGAATTAATCGAAAATTTGTCATTTCTCTCTTTAAATCCATAATTCTCTGAATGTGCGTCGCGGCATACTTGTTTTGAGCAGGCCACTCATATGTAAACTACGGGAGAGTTTTATGATAAAATGCGTTCTAGTTACCGAAAGTTTGACAAAAACAGAATCCATAACAAGTGTCCCAATTAGTTTACCTTTATCCAAAACGAAACATGGAAACCGTTTGTCCGTGGATTTTAATCGACTTAGTGGTTTGCTTTTGGCCTGTTGATTCGAAGTCCATCCAGAATGCAAATTGGCTGTGAAGTTCTCGGGACCAGATCAGAAATTGTGGTCTGCACAAAACAATTTTATTTATTTATAAATTTACTGTTTTCCCCATTTCATTTCAAATATACAACAGTGATTGAACACACGATGTCATCATCACTCTTCAAAAAAAAAAAACGGATTTTGTGTTTTCTTTAACACGCTGATGATCAAACTTAACGTAAAAGTCGTAAAAAAACAGAATGACTGCAACGAACATACGAAATCGAAAGACATGTTGTTGGTGTGACGTGGCGTTGGCTACCGCTTGAGGTTGGAAATATTACATTAGTCCAATATGCAGAACCTCAAGCAGCTTTGTTGTTTGTTTTTGTGTTTTTTCACGGCATTTGAACCCGAGACAATTCCTAGGACGAATTTCGATCAGGGTTTATGTAAGTCTGTATATGGGTCGAGCGCCTCATACCATTCGACCAAGTGCTAAGTGATTTGCAGCGGGCAAACACGCCCCTGCCCCCTCAGCGGTGACAAACACCATGGCGCAATTTTCAGCAATGCGATAAACTTTGACCCTGTATGTCTGTTTGTTTTTTACATCAGATTCTGCCGATTAGGCATATCTTGTTTGCCCAGTAATTAGTTTAACACGATCCCGTCTCTTGGTGTGACAACTTGTCACGTAGTCATTAAAGCAGGATTTATATTAAAACCTAAAACGTTAAATTACGAATTGAACCATATTTCTAACACAAGATTAAAGTTTGTTTCTAGTCAATCAAAATTTGTAGTGCTGACATCGATTTTACAATACTTTACTAGAAACAGCAATAGTCCCACAACAGTGGTGAACTCTTGATGATAAACTGCAACAGTTATTCGAGTGCAAATAGTTTTGTTTATCAACGACATTTTACTACAAGCAAGGTTGAAACAAAATATCACTCTTTCTGATTTTGTTTGGTTGAACAGAATTGACAAATCACCATCTTTAAGATTTGTTATACAAGCTACGACCAAACACTGGTGTGAGAAATTCGATGTTATAAATTGTTTGCTTTTTGGGGTGAGCAGACTTGCAGGATAAAATAGCACCAAATTATCGCGTGATATCAAAATTTGGGGAAGTCTACACAAGCGGCACCAATGGCATCAATCTGACGAAAGGCGACACCGATGGTAAACAAGGCAATGTTTATTTCACGATAGAAAGGACAAGTCAAGAAGACTTTTTTCGACAAAAACAACTCCTTATTTAAAATGTAATTCTTTATGTAATTTTTATGCGCTTTGTTACATTGCAGCGTTTGTGTGTAGGAAAGGTTCCCAAGAGATGCAGCAAAAGGGAATGATTACACATTTTCACATCAAAACCCAATGTAGTGGAATATGCCAAATATGCTTCTGTTTAGATCTAATTCTTACCCATGACAAACATGTCTCGCAAATTAAAACTTAGCAGCTCACCTCAGTTCGTTAACCTTGGTCGGGGATCGTGTAGGAAAGCGTCTTTTCTTCTTGCTCTCTCACACTCAGGTGCATCTGCATTTGTTTGCTTCCGGCCGACACTAAAAAAGTTTGAACTTGAAAAATTAACACTTCAATAAAGTTTTTGACAAGTGGTGTATTTCAAAAAAAGATATAGTACTAAACAATTTTTTGCATCAGAAAAAATGTTTGCACTATAAAATGCTAATTTGGAGTGAAAAGTAAAAGTTTGAACTAAAAGTAAATGTTTGCATTGAAACAGATGTTTCTACAGAAATGTTATTGAATTGCAGGCCTTGTACCACACCGTTGTGAATTAGTTTAAATGTATTTCTCAACATGTTCCAACTATTGGCGGTTTGACTTGTGTGAAGCGCTGCTTAGTAAACAACAAGTGCCAGGCTGAATTATACAAGTGACTTACAGCGTCCAGCGATGTCAAACAGGATTCAATTAAATTTTGGTCTATTTTACCAGAGGTTGAGTTAACAAATGCTGTTTCTAAATTAGCAAACAACAAACCCTGGACGTGTATGGATCTAGAAACTTGGCACGATTGCAAAGTGTTGGGGGGTGAAAATCGAAAAGCCAAATATTTAGAACCTGAAGCAACTTTGTTATTTGAGTGATTTACTGCGGGTAAATCCCCAACGGTGACAAGCACGAGGACGCCATTTAGGCGTTAAACTTTGACCTGTTTGTTTGAATTTTTTATCTCAAATTCTGCCGAAAGGGCATATATTGTTTGCTCAGCAATGAGTTTATTACGATCTCCCATTTACGTGTGGAAATTTGTCACATGGGCAAAATTTTGCATTGCAACTTTCCAATTTTATCAATATTAAGAGTGATTAGGAGTTTCGCCAGCGAAGCTAGATCTCCGCCAAAACACTAAGGCAGGTTTGTGCGTAAAGTTAAATTCGCTAAATCTTTAATTTACCAAAAGTTACCATACCATATTTTTGGCAATATGTACAACACACAACATTCTTTCGACACAATCGTTTCATTTCGTCTGTTTAGACGTTTGTTGTCTTTTTTTGTCCTAACCGTTTATACCAGGGCCGAAATGAGTTATTAATTTATTTTTTCTTCGCCTTTTTCACCCGACCATTATTAACACTTAAGCTCACCAATCTCCTTTTTGACCAACACAGAGGAACTGAATCATGGAAAAGTGGAAACGTAAATCTGGTCCCACTGTAAACTTGCTGCTCTGTAAACAATAAAAAAGGGTTTGTTAAACAGGTGGCGCTTCCGAGTACGAACCATGTTTTATGTGATCTGAGCATTGACCGAGCGCCTTAGAAAGTTCAGTCAAGTGGTTTTCCCAGTTGTTGCCAAGTTACGTACCGCCTCGTGGGATCAAAAAAAGTTTCATACTATTGGCTGAATAGTCTGAGGCGTTACACCTACACACAGAAGTAAAAATCCTGATGGATTTTACAAATTAAGTCGAGTGTATTGTTTGGTCTCTCTAAGTGAACATCAGCGTTCGAGGTTTAAATTGCTTGATGCTGATAATTTTATAAACCCGACAGTTTTATTGTATTGAATGTTCGATCAAATTGTTTTCCACTTATTCGTAAGTAAAGCATTGCTTAGTAAACAACATATGCCAGGCTATGTTATTCAAGTGGCTTACAGCAGGTAAACGTCAAGCGATGTCAAACACTAATAAGTAATTTCCAGTCATGAGATTAAAGGTCTTGTTTGTCAACGTCTTTTATCAGGCTAAGTTAATTAATGGTTTTATCTTGATTAGCAAACAATAAATCAACTTGGTCGTGAATGGGAATGGCAACATGTCACGTAGGCACGAATGCAATCGAAAATTTATTATTTCAAATTTAAAGTTAGCATTTCTCTCTTTCAATCAATACTTCTTCAAATGTGCGCCGTGATATATTTGGGTTTACGGACACTCAAATGTTAAAAACGGGAGAACCTTTTAGGGCTTGGTTTCAAAATGCGTTTTTGCTACCAAAAGTTTAACATAATATGGGTCTCAATTAGATCACCTTCATCCGACACGAAATATGGAAATCGTTTGGTTTCAATCAACTTGGTGGTTCTCTCTTGGCCTGTTAATTCGGTGTTCGCCAAGGACGCCAAATGGCCGTAAAGTTCTTGAAAACAAGAATCCAGGTCCAGATTGTGATCTACACACAACAATTTTTTTGGTTTAGTGTTTTCGCTATTTCTCTATTTGCCTGCAGTAGCATATAAGTATGTGGTGTTAAAATTGCGAATCCTTTTTAGTTGACACAAAATATAGCACTGAGTGATTTACTGTTGGTTAACACTCCCACTCCCCCAGCGGTGACAAACACGATGGTGCAATTTTCAGTAATGCGATAAACTTTGACACGGTTTGTTTGTTTTTTACATCAGATTCTGCCGATTAGGCATATCTTGTTTGCACAGTAATTAGTTTAACACGATCCCGTCTCTTGGCGTGACAACTTGTCACGTATGCATTAATTTGCATTGCAACTTGTCACGTAGTCAGGATTTATATTAAAATAGGATTTATACTGAAAAAGGTTGAAATAGGGACTTTTTACATCAAATGCTCTCAACATTTGTTCTGCTGACAAAAATTTTTAATACCTAACAAACTTAGAAATGCCAGTAGTCCTACAGCGGTGGTGAATTCTTGATGACAAACTAAAACAATTATTCGAGTGCAAATAGTTTTCTTTATCAGCGAGACATTTTACTGTTCTAAGAAACTTGATTTTATAAATTATTTGCTTTTTGGCGTCAGCAGACCATCAGGAATATATAGCGTCAAAATATCGCGTAAGATCTCATTTACCACCAGAGAATTGAGACTAGCTTAGACAAGTGGTACCAATTGCATTATAGAGTCTAACGAAAGACGATACCTGTGGACAACAAGGCAATGTTTATTTCACGAAAGAAAGGACAAGTCAAGAACGTTTTCTTTTTCGACGAAAACAACCTAATTATTTATGCAATAAATTACCACACTATTTTCATGCGCTTTGTTACATTACAGCGTTTGTGTGTAGGAAAGTTTCGACCCTCAAGATATGAAGAAATAGGCATGAACACACATTTTGATATCAAAACCCAATGTATTGGAATGGGTCAAATATGTTTCTATTTAGATCTACTGGTTACCGATACCAGAAACGTCTCGCAAATTAAAACTTAACATCTCACCTCAGCTTATAAACCTTGGTACGAACCGTGCACTACAGCGTCTAACAAGATCTCGTCAAAACACGAAGTTATTCAGCTTTAAAAACATGAGGAAGAAAAAGCTTATATCGTGTGAGGGTGTGGCAACTTGTCACTTAGAAACCAATACAGTTCAAACTTGCAGAAATTGACATTTTACTTCTACATCTCTTAAGTCAACGCGCATATTGACGAATTCCTGAATGAAGCAAATTTGTACACAAACACTTTTCTCACGATATTGGAAAATCTCCAATTAAGCAAGTTTTTCCAAATCTCCACCCAAAATATGGAGTTATATAAACAGGATGTGGCACACAACAAATACGTACATTAAATTGTATCACCACAGTCAGACACGCCCAGCAAATAAATAATCAGTACCTTTTTCGTTCCGCTTTATTCTGTACGACACAAAACTTCGCTTTCGGCCTGTCTCCGACTCAGCGCATTTGCATTTAAGTGCTTCGTTCCCGACATTTGGCTCATCTCGCAAATGGGAAAGTCTGCACAAAAAGTGGTATTTTAGTTAAGCTTTTTATCTATTCACTAGCGGAGTTATCAAATATCCTGTGGGAAAAGCCACAAAAAACGCAATTACTAACTGCAACAACATAGGAATAAAACGATTGCCGATTCACTTGACATCAGATGCTAAACAGACACTGAACTTTTTAGTAATGCTTATGTTATTGATGTCATTAAACCTTTAATGCTACAAAATAGCCAACAAACGTACTGGGAAACCAAAAATCAAGGAGTTCTTACAAGAAGAAACACCAGTTACCAAACACATGAACATTCTTCTATCAATGCTATTGACTGCGGAACAATTCAGGATTTATTAAAATCTGCGGTTGACATAAATGGACATTGTAATCGCTGATTTGAATTTGTTGTCAGACTGATTGTTAAAACGGTATGCAGCCTACTGAACACATTGTTTGCATTCGATATAGATCATATAAACAGGGGAAATCTTATTCAACTTATTAATACCTCAGTTCATTCACCATTGCGCAAGTTAAGAAGCCTTCGTCTCCAGCTTCTGCATTCGAGTGCTTTGCTTTTGATCTGTGGCTCGTATCGTAGTCGTATTTTTCTCTCATTATGCACATTAGCTGGAAAGTTTTAGGGATCAGAAGCCAAGGCTGTGGATGTGATCTGCACAGAGAAAGATATTTTAAAATATGCTTTACGACAGGAAATGTGGGACATTACACAACAGACAGCAACATAAATTACGATGTATGAGAACATATTCCTCCAAACATCATCGCTGCTAAGGCAAAACGATGCTTAGTGATGCGAGGATGGTCGCCTGCTTTTTTTAGATGCAAGCAGCTTTTCCGACATTTGCTAACTGTCCAACATTGTGAAAATTATGAGGCAGTTTATGCTTAATTGGTGAAAATGTTGAATCCAAGCAAACTTCGCAGCCATAAAACAACTGCAGATTTATAAATAATGATTCGTTAAATTTGCTTTTATTTAATTTCAACCTTTTTTTATTTGTCTCCACGAAAATTACCGTCGCGAATAAAGAAAATTATCCAAAATATGCGAAATAAAGACTGTTATCTTACAATACACTACAGACCAGAAATTCACACCAAGTATTACCGTTTTAGGCACCCCTCGTGGCCAAAGCAAAGCTACACAAAACTATTTTTAAATACACAACACCGCTATACAGACTCATCTAAACAGCAAATATGAATATATCGGTGTTAAAGTGAAACGGTGATTTGCAAACGTAGGAAATCAACTTTGAGATAATCACACAAACACGAACAAAAGTTCCGAACTAACTAGGGATATGTATGGAAATACAGGTTATTTGTGTCAATTGCAAGTACGCATTTAACGTGTTCTGATGTTGGTTATCAAACATCGCTAAACTTTTCCCTTTTTTGGCCTAACATGCAAAAAAATTGGATCCTAATCGTTGACTATTGTGTCGAAATTTACTTTGAACGTAGATTTACGTCACTACAGCCTAAAATTGATGTTTGTTAAGATGGAAGTCCTAAATAATTCACCGTTTCAAATATTTACAATGAAACAAATACGCGCATTATTTTCAGAAGGCATTGCTTTATCAGCGGAGCAAATACACCATTGTCTTGTCCACAAACTCAGATTTCTTACGATGTGACGTTAATTATTTTATATCACAGTGCAAGCAAATTGCACCACCGCTTTGGGTTTTACTTCCGTAATCATGACACTATTAGAATTGAATTAGAATTAAAATGCAAATTAGAATTAAAATGTTTTTCACTGGAATTTCGGTTTGCATACGGTTACTGGGAAAGTTTTTTTTCCCTAAAAAAGTAATTAAAATGTCATAATTTGGTCACAGTTGTCATTAGTTACCAATTAGAATTAGTTCTTAACTAAAAACATAACTGCCAGAGAACTTGTGTACAGTGAATACATTTTGTTATGCACTGATGATGACAACCACGATTGTCGAAACTTTTTCTTTAAAATATAAAAGTTATCTGGCAGTTTTTAATAAATCTACTTTTCAAACGGAACTTTGTTCTTAAAATAGGTTCTCTTATTTTGTTGTAAACATATTTTTCAAGTAATCACAGTAACAAACAGCTCCAATTAATCTGCCTAGGCCCAAAATAAATAAAAAACTCATTATTGCATAAAATAAACAGTAACGGCAAAATATTATTTCATAATATCGAACACATAGAAATGAAATATATCATCTTACTTTGCATCGTAACTTGTCTTCTTTATGATTCCGCTACTCGACCAAGTTTGCGAGTCTTTAGTCGCATTGGACACTTGTGGCCATATTTATACACAGGTGCATATCGCCATTTTGTTTTTCGCACCAAGACTAGTAATACCCTTTAGCCTTTTTCGTAACCTTTCTTGAACAATCAGACGTTGCCTTTGCGTTACAGGCTACTAAGCAGGTTAACAAAGCAAATTAAAACTTGGGCTAGTTGGTTTACAATTGTCAAATCGAAAGTATGAATTATCGTAATAATTCTCATACAACGCAGATGTTTAGGATTTGCCAAATGTCCTAAATCTATTTAATAAATTGACCCCGACACAAAATACCTGCGCTCCAATCGCCTTAAGCTTGTTTTAAAAAAGTTTTTTCTGTGATGTCGTTGCACCATTGCTTTGACATTAAACAATTTTGCAAACATGGGACTTTGTCAAATGGTTTAATAACGTACAACCATTTGCAAGTGTGACAGCGCTCCAAAGCCTCGTAAACAAGATACAAGTCATGACTTTACTTTGACTGTACTTGGTTGTGAATCTTGTGTTTGCGCAACCTAGGTGAGGGCAAAATACCAGCGGTCAAATCGACTTAAACGTGTTTCAAAAGCGTTTTACAATCACCTGTAAAGATTTCACCCGAATCCAACACACATTTCATGCCAAAGATGCATTGACTAGCTGCAGGGGAGGAAAACAAACAAAGTGAAAACAACTTTTATCCACTTCAGGAAAAGAGCCCAAAATTATTCACACCATAAACGCGACGAACCACATACCTAAAATCGATTTCGAGTGGAAGTATGTTCGTGTTCCACTGCAGAAGGGGCTTCACAATCGCGTGTAACCAATGGTAAAAATGCCTTGTCATCTAGTTTACTCTTCGAATTACTGTTATCGGCGCCCATTGTTTGACTTCCTCTTATCGCGCGGGTTGTTGACCTGTTATTAGCGATATCGCTGTTTTGCTCGGCTTGCACCACCGACCTTTGTTCTGAGTTCTAATAACCAACTGCATTCAATTATAGAGTTGTTAAGATTCGCTAGCGTTTTGCTTGAGGTGTTTTTAATGTCATACACAGTAAAGATTTATTTTCAAATCGAATCAGCTGATACAAAAAAAAAATTTGGGGATCAGTGTCAACAATCGTGTGAACCCATTGGTAAAAATCCTTTTGTTATCAAATTTACTGCAAATTACTGTTATCGGCGCCCATTGTTTGACTTCCTCTTATCACGCGGTTGTTGACCTGTTATTAGCGATATCGCTGTTTTGCTCGGCTTGTAACATCAAGCATCGTTTCTGCGCCCTTAAAGCAACTGCTGCAATCAAATGCTAATCGAGCACAAACTGCACAAGCTCAGCGTTGCCAGAAAATTCCCAAAAGACTTCGATACACAAGAACCAACAAACATTGGCGCAACAAAACCACATTTACCTTGGGACACTTTCGTGAAGTTATTCGAACAAAACCAATGTCATACAACTCACATCTTCGCAACGTGTTGGGCTTTTATGCAGAAAATTTAGACAGGAAATGCCAAGAGATTATACAAAGGCGGGATTGTCATTGAACAACATTACGTCTGAGGGGATAAACATGGGGGCTTTAAATCACACATACAGTTTCTCGTTAATAATACATTTTGTTTTCTTTTCACTGCATTGCCAAGTATCTAGTGCTACCACAGCAGTTGTTCCTTGGAGCCCGAAACCAATGTTAGCCTGGAACTGAACTGCATTCACTGACTAAGACCCAAAATATTACAAAGGTTCAGGCAAAGCCGCAAAATTAAATTCCAGAAAATAACAGTTTTTACCCGAAATGGCACTGGAAGGTTTCAAGAAATTTCTTTTTTTTCTAAAGTTTCGACTTGGAAACAAAGTTGTGTAAAAAAGAAATAAAATTTCCGCACGTTCCAGCAATCGACGCAAAACGTTACAATTTCTACAAGGGAAGTTTATCTTGTGACGATAGGAACTTATCTTGCACATAGGTTACATTTCAGACTCTACGAGCCAGTGTTGTCGACAAGAAATGTTTGCCCTGGCTCTTATCACGCAAACATTGACCCTACTTTAACGAAAGCTCTGATGCTTGCATTGTGATTAATTGCTAATTAAGAACGATGTCACGTAACAAAAAATACGATTTCATATTACTTTTAAACAAAACAAATTGCAAAGTGCTAATTTTTCGGAAACCACACGCTACTTTTTACAGAAATGATCAACTTGGTAACTTAGTGTTGAATTAAAGTGTCCTTACAGCGACCTAGATCCACTTAACATAACGTGTTTTGTAAGTCACTGGCGACAAAAAGTTTGCGATATATTATCTCAACGATGGAACGTGTTTAAGTTTGTAAAAACAAACAGTTTAAACAAAACCGAAAAATAAATGCTAATTTTTGGGTGCCACGCTTTTTGACAATAATCGAGTTTGTTTATTTTTCTGACGCACATTCATTACTCCCCAGACCTTACCTACCACACAGCCAAAATCGGGAACAAGCAGGAACATACAAACCAAAACACATACAGAAAACATAAGATTTTAAACATTCTAGTCATATTAGCTCGAGTCAAAAATTCTTCCCTGTCAACAATACACAGTAAAAAACTTAAACAAATGACAATATAAATATAAAGAGAAGCTTTAACCAGTAACCAGCTTAAACCATGATGTGGAAACAATCGATTCGCTGCCGTTTTACAAGCTTGGAGAACAGGACGTTACTAATTTATTCAATAGTTTACGAATGCTTTCATTGAGACACTGCATGAAGGCCATTTGTAGCAATAAATAATTTATGAAGGCCAGAAGAGCCATTGGAGTAGCCGTAAGTCAGCGACGTAAAGAAAATTCGGGAACCTGTGTTTGTCCCACGTTTATTCCATTACATGTACTTGGGAGCCTAATTATTATTCCACGTTAATATTATATTATAGAGCAATTCAAAGAACAACATGTGATAATTCGGCTTGGAAAAGCAGTTGTGAAAAAAGAATTAGTATTTTGCCACCTGACTACAGTCGGCTCAAAATTGTAACCAATTTAAATTTCCGCAACGTAAGTTTGTCTGGTGACAGCGGAAAAAGCAGGCAGAGAGTTGTATAGTGTGAAATAAGAGATACCAACCGCATGGGTTGTATTTTAATATTCTGCAATTCAGTGTCATGCAATGTCTACCGTGGCTCTGAACACTTGAACGTTGACTTAATTTGAACGAAAATTCTGCTTGTTTGTAGTTTTGTACAGCGATAAATGGCTACTTCAGCATAAACCCTATGATATTTTTAAACAAATCATCTCCAAAGTATAACTGTCGAGACAATATTCATACAACGACCTAGATCCACGGAAGTTAAGGTGCATGGCTGTTTACAGTGGGCCGTGTGCTACAAAATGTTTGTATATTGTACACACCACTGCATTATATTTTGGTTTGCAAAAACAAAAAGTTCAAAAGAACCGAAAAATGTATACTAATCAAAAATGTATACTTAAATCCATAAACGCATAAATTTCGACAATTTTCGATTTTCGTTGCTTTCCTAAGACGTTTTCAAGATACACCATAATTGAAGAAGTTTGGACAATTTTTTCCAGTTTCTAGACCGCTATAAAAGCTTGTACATGTTCGAAATTGTAAATGTTGTTCCCTGTTTTGAAAAATGTGCTGTTGCCCTTTGATAAATAAAATATTCTTCACATAGTTAACAATCTACAAACATCTTCTTTAAGTGACAACTTACTTTTTTGCCATTTTTAGCACTAGTGGGATTTAGTGGACACAACTTAAGTGCGACATCTTGTGGTCGCATGTTACGACATCGGTTTGCAGACGACGAGTTTTTTTTTAAGTTTAACATTATTTTGGTAGTTGCTACGTCAGACAACGTACACAGTTACAAATGAACTCAAAGTTCTCCAGTATTTGGCACTGTCGCGTTTTTTTCGATAAACAACAACAATCTGCCATTTAGAAAACTAAAGACAGTGAGCCCAGAAAATATGAGTTCCAAAAACAGGTAGTTTATGTCTAATTCCAATCTCGGCTGTATGGGTGACTGTATGGCGAAGTGGGACCGTCGTATTTAGCGCCCCCTTCTGCCAATATAAAGTTTAAAGTTTTGCGTGAAAGTATGATTTGCGAAAAGTATGATAAACGACCCTCCAGTAACCTGTCGGCAAGCGGATTGTTGCTCTCGCTATGACGCAAAACTCACGTCGCTAAAACCAAGTATGGAATCACACATAAACTATCAGTAAATTGTGAGTGCGGGGCCCTGAACACTAAACAATATTATGTACAGAGATACTCCTTTTGCCAAATATCGTGTACAGAGATATTCCACCTAGTAAAAGACAACTGCACTTTTTTAGGTGGTGGAATGAGCTGGGAATAAAACCGCGCAAGAAATAAGCTGGGAAAAAGTAATGACTGTGGATGGTCTGAAACTTATTGCTAGAACGACTCATTAATTGTAACATTGACAATATTTTTGACCTGGTGCTGTATTTAAGCGTTTTACCTTAATATTTATTACGTTTATACGGCACCTGATCGCTCCTGCAGACTTTCAGCATGGCGGCGTCGCAGTCCTTGTAACAAGCGTACATCACCAAACCACATAGGATTGCAAGACTGTTGAGGAGGAGGAGGCCAACCCAGTACACATAGATGGCACTGCAGGCTTAAATCACATGTAAATTAGTTCCTATTGGAAAATTAATTTTAAAAGTTTTGAAATTCCCGCTTTAGGCGTGCAGAGTTCTGCATATAACAAGCGCTTTGGATGACTGCACAAAGCTCGTTAGTAAACCCGCTTTAGTTAGTAAAGAGTCGTTAATGTAAACAACTACAGATGATAACCAGATCAACTGACATTTTCGCGTCTTTGAGCGATCTATACGATTGATATCGTTATACTTTAGTTTGGTTGACTTCCCATAAACATAATGAGATGAAAACGTTGATGGAACAGAAGAAATAGAGAACACATTGATCTGCATCGAACCTTGGGGTTTTTAACCTGTTTATGTAAAGTTTGCGTTTGGTAAATTTCTCGTCTGTTAAACACTATTTGACAATTGGACGTCCGACACGGGACAAATATATATAGGGTAACAACTCCATATTAGTCTCGGTCATTCGTAGCAATACACGGCGCGCGAAACGTCGAAGCGTCAATTAGTTTACGCCAACAATGACATGGCACAACGGCGATGACTCAGCAGAAACACGGCACAGCAAACGAAGCTTTTACAGACATAAAGATTTTGCATGCAAGCAAGGTTAAACGTTGGGATTTCGTTGCGATGGGATTTGAACCTCAGTTTTCCAGACCCTGGCTTTCAACCACTTCAGCTACTATTTGTTGGTGCCAAATCCGCAACAAATATATTTGTATTACAGGTCGAACCCCACCCTCTTTACCTAACACGGGTGGTTAGTCTTAGGGCCCCCCTGACTGGTTCCACCAACGTCCCCCCCAGTCTTGATTCTCTTTTGCGCCAAACTCACGCTCCGATGTGAGTCTTCGCAACATAACGCCTTGTAACTACGGTGTAGCTGCAGCGCGTTCAACCTTAATCCACCCATTGTGCCCTCCATTTTTTTCGCGCCTTATAACGTCTCAACGTTGCGCAGCTTGTTCCGGCCTGATGATTGTTTTAGTGAAATTGGGTCGCTATGATTTCTTTCACCGAGCGAAAGAAACTCAACTCAACTCAACTCAACAAATATTTAGTTCCTTCTAAACTCTTCCTCACCTCCAGAAGTCGATTCTTTCTCCCCCCAGTCCCTTTCTTCAGACGTTTGTGATACCTTTCATCAACAAGCATCCCTTAATGGGGATTGCCATGAACCCACGTTGCTCGGCATCCGCCAAAATCACTGTTTTCTATCCGCCCTGCAAAAAAGTCATCAAAAAGTTTAGCTTAAAGCGGTGAGATTCTAATCTATGGAAAAGCTATAATTTTGTTTCTTACAAAGAAAAGCAGAATAGAAGGTATTGGATCTGTGTGACACAAAGCCCACGATACATGTTAAAGTGTCGCCCGAACTTAACTTGCCTGTTCTAAAAAGTGTCACAAAATGAGGCTAAAGTGGTCAAATTTTAATCTGGGTGCAAATTACGAGTTGTTGATATCTTCATGTGAGACCTTTATATGCTGAAATTATATGTCCCGATTACTCAAAAGATTTTACCCAGCTTATAAATAACACTATAAATGCGCACCCCTGCCATAATGTCGCTAGGTGGCAGTAGTATCTAAAATATTTTTTCACAGAAATCTACCTCAGAGCTATAAAAAGGATTACTTTGGAAATGACAGCTTCCCATATAGAGTCAAGTAACTGCGAAATGCACGTTCTGTTAGCCAGACACCGCCACATTAATGAAAAATATTCAGCATAAAAAAACTGTTTACATGTATCATGTAAGTACAAAAACACCTGAGTGTGATTTGAAAAGATTTTAAAAAAAGAGTTTGTTTTGAAAAACTTTGGCAAACTCGTAATATTTTATGTGGATTTTGTTTCGTCCAAAGTTTGGGGGGTAAGCGACAGTTCCAATGTGCAGGATAGTTTGGACCACGACCACGAATAAAGAGATATTCCAAGCACTGCGGAAAATACGGAAATTGCTGCTTGTTAAAAGTACGAAGTATCACACCGAAAGTGGGTTAACATCGAGCTATGTGCGACCAAGCGTGACGATAGCGCTTGTTAATTGATTCGATTAACAAATTTTAACCAAACTCAATATTCCATTGTAAAGTTTTTTTGTAAAAGTACACAGCTTTTTGAATTGTTTATGTTTTTAATTTTGTTTTGTTTGAATCATTACCTCGTAAACAGAAGTTGGAATGTTGATTGTTCCATGTCGCAGAAAGTTGGAATGAATACTTCTGCTGTTATAATTGTCAACGAGAATATACCTGAAAATAATAGAAATCATATGCAGAAGGGGATTTTTGGTCAGTCCTGGAAAACAACAAAATTGCGGAAATTCAACATTTAGTGATCGTTTTTTGTTGCAGGAAATTTGGAATGTTAGAGTTTTTCCCATTAAAAACGACCCAAAAAATTTAAGCACGTCTTTTATGCACACGATGCACATTCTATGTAAATAATTTTTCGTCCAACTTTTTGACACCTAACGCATTGCAATAAATGCGTTACAACAACATTTTAACTAGTTACCGTTATTGGACTGACGGTCGATCACAACAGAAAGAATGAAAAATTTAAACTCACCAACTTGTTACGTTCCTGGGTGTACAAACAAATCATCAAAAGAATGCAAGAAATCCAAACATTTGTTATTTTGGATGAACTCCAACATAAAAATAAAAAATAAACGCATTTGTTACATCAAACAACACCCTACACGCTGACAAAGTTTTGAAAAAGGGCCGACTCTGTTAAAAAATGTTGAAAATCTGTAACGTTTTCGCTTTCTTGGCGCTGTTTAGATATTCAGATAGATGCGAATCTTTTCGAACTTTAATGTCTGTCGCCCGTTAACTGTGCGAGTAACATTATGTAACAAAATTGGCAAAAATCTAAAATTTACCACGTTTGTTTGTGGATCGAGGCCCAGGACCATTTGCTCTCCTTCCTTGCCGTACTCTTCCGCGTAAGAGGGCCGTACTAATGCGCTTTACTCCCACCGAGTGGCAGAACTTGTATGCAAATGAGGCTACAGCTCGTGATTGTCAAATCGACGACGTTATAAAAAAACTCGTATAATGTAAAAAATAACGTTTTTTTGCTGCTATTTTTCAATGTTTTGACGAAACAGCAAAACTATTTCCCAATTCTAGCCTAAATATAAGTGTGATCTGTAGACCGTGACAAACGCAGTGACCCGTTAAATCAGTTATTGTGAAAAAATGGCTCCAACTTAAATCAGTAAAACGATTTTCCTTTACGCTGATTTCACTGCTTAAGTTACAAAGCATAATTGCGTTAAATACATTAACACGAAGCAAAACGAATTTAATTTGAACGCACCTGCAGGTTCTTGTGGCTGCTTTCTCTGCACACAGATGTTGATCATTGCATTGTGAATATCCTTTAATTTTTATGTGTCCTTTTCATTTTCCACGTATGCTTTGTGATGCCGAATTCAATTGCTATACAAAACTATTGAAACTCTCCTCTGCCGAAAAACATAAAAAGCCCAAGCTTAGACGCGTTCAAGCACTGACTGTCTTTATTTGACAGAGAGAAAGACAACGACAAAGTATGAAGTAAACAGTGCGACAGCCACAGAGGAATTGCAGCAACCACGTGCGATTTGAATAGATTCAAAAACGTGAGAAAAAGGAGCTCCCGTAAGTTTACATAAAGAAACAAAGTCTGACCGCTGATTGCAAATGTCCTGGCGACTTACTGCAGTGAGCGCCCGAAGGATTTTCTTCAATTGGCGCATTCCCAAATAGGAAAAAACGCAAACCACCTGTTGTAAGCGAAGGAAGCGGGACAAGTTTAATTTGATACACCCGCAGTAAACAAGACGCGCTCACCAACCCAAAGCGTCTTTTGCACGTTTGAAGCGGTTCGTCCAACCAAATGCGATAAAAGATTCCACTTGCGTCATCTTGAATTTCTAAGTTGGTCATGGTTGACAACGTGAGGCTCTTTCGGAAAACCGCTTTAAGTATTCGAACATGCGCACTGTTCAAGTAAGTCAAATAATCCAATAAAAAACAGTTTAAAAGCTGTGCGGGCATGACAATACATTAGTGTTAGGCTTATACGAACACATTGATTCATTATCACGGCTCAGAATTGGGCAAAATATGTAAACAGAACATTGAGCTGTTTGTTCCCTCTTTTTGCGATCTCATAATTAAGATATAAGCATATAAGGTAAGACTAGTTAAACTCACCACCTTCGAACCTGCACCGGAGTGGCGACTGACTTACTTACAGTATTAGCATAATAAGGCTAAGCAAAAACTGAAATTGAGTAGGATGCAAACATGGAAACGCACCCAAGAGTTTAAAGCGGCGCGAATCTTTTACATTGGTCGTGGTTTTGTCACTTGAAGAAAACTAAATTCGTTTGGTAAGTTTTACTTTATTGCTCAAGCCTTGATGTTGTATTTCGAAAGTCGGGTCAAATTTTGAGTTTCCAATTCCGCTTTAAACCGATTCTGTGTTGCGGTTGGCCCCGGGTCATTGCCTGGTTCATTTTTCGTATTTCGGGGAATCAAAAATTATTTTGAAAGGTTCAAATCTCAACAGTTTTCTGTGTGTTTCCTTCACCATCCAATGCAAACAATCTGTTATCAGATAAGCGGTGGTGGCAGGACAGTCTTGATTTGTCACACCCACACAAACAACACGGAACTAGACGATAATGCATATGTGTGCAAACACGCTTAATAACCTATGCAAGTTACTGTGCACAATCGAAGCAGTATGCCGGTTTATCTTTGTTCAGTCAAAGGTTGAAAAACGTTAAAAATTTGTTACTACTGACAACACATAGCACATTCTTCAATCATGTAGTTGCGCAGTTAATATGCAAAACGGCCGAATCAAACATATAAAAACAGTTTTTACAACATTTGAACTAATTTGTCTGTTGCATACTGCGCCCCCTTTTGGTCGGTAGAGGGCGCGTTTCTAAACA
>QXVZ01005751.1:0-12815 GCA_008931825.1 Phallusia fumigata
CTCAGAGCTGCTACGGGTAACTAATATAAGTTGACAAATAAACGCTCTTACTTGCGCGCCCCGCTTGTCAAATTTAAACATATTTGAGGTTTCAAAAATCTCTATAACAAGGCACATGCAAGTACTTATGCGTAAAGGATTTTCTACGTTTCGACAAATGTTGTCGCCATCATTTCATTTTTTTACACACAAGTACTGGCTTGTAGCTTCATATTGTGACTTTATAAAACCGTAAAGTGTTGTCCACCCTTGGCCTATAAGTAACTGGAACCAGGAATGGGTAGACGGGTAAAATCTGGGCTTTCAGAGTCCCACTAGTTTGAGCAATTAACCGAATTTTTTCACTGCGTTTGAAACCGGGACGATCCCGAGAACGAATCCCGATCAGTTTTTTTTGTCTGTATAAAGGTCGAGCGTCTCAATCCATTATATGGGTCGAGCGCCTCAAGCAAACGTTTTTGTGTGCAGGAATTACTCTGGCGGCTCTGGTGGGACCTCTAGCGCTGGGAATTTTGATCAACGCGAAGTTCCACAAAAGAAAGGAATTGATAATTGTCGCAAAGGTTTGAACCGATTCTGTTTTTGTGTTAGCGCACAAGATTTAGGTAATTTCTGTAATGGCAGTACCAGGTTGTGTGTAGAGCACAACAACCTGTGCTATCTCAAGACTATTCTTCTAAATTCGACGTAAAAACGATATTCCTCAAAAGTGCATGCCTTTGAATATTGCAAGAATAATAGAACAGGATTCGAAAATCGGATTAAAAAAAAGAAATGTTCTGCGATATTGTATAACATGGTTTCTTTACACAATGAGTCAGCCCTGTATTTTGTTAAAGAAGTTACAATATTCGCTATGGTAACCTTAATATCTAACTTTTTCCTTAAAAATATGCTCCTTATTGTCACAAGATTTCAGAATTATTTTTTTTGCGAGTTGCGATAAAACTTATTCGATGGGCCTTGTTTTGCAACGCTGTAAGTTATTCGTTGTTCTTCATCCTACCTACAGGTGCTGATTGGTCTGTCATCGCTCGGAATCGTCGGCTGGGTGATTTACTCTGGAATAACCATCGGGGGTCTTTTGCGAATCATTTGGCAACAAGGGGTGGTAAGCACGTGTTCCGTTGCTAGGTTACCGCAAACAAGACGAATTGTTTGTTTCATTTTTATCCTCGCGGGCGGAACAACGCCTGGTTGCNGAATAAATCTTCAAAATGACGACAGCAGCACCCATTATGGAAATGTCAACCATGTTTACAGAAAGTAAGTTTGTCTCATACAATATATTGTGGATAAGCATTGATTTTTAGAAAATCAAGAATCTTGATTTCGAATATGACAACAGGCCAGTCTTTGTCTATGCCTTATATGTTTTATGCTGCGCTATTAGGTCTTTTAAAAGCTGTTTTCAGGTAATATTAAAGTTTTTTTCCTTATCGGCTCAAGTAATACCAAAGAGTTGTTTGCTTTCTGATCAAATATCAACGTATCTTGGGCCTCAAAGCAATATACAAAACGTAAAACACCAAGAATTATTGCGCACTTTACAGAAGATGCCCGCAACACTGTGTCCAAAAGAGTCTTACATTCAAAAACTACAGATATCCATTTAAACGCCGAGCCGTAGATATAATTAGCTGTACGTGACAAACGCAATCCCGGCATGTCTCCGGACTAGAAGACACGGGCCTTTGTCGTTGCTGGAATCAGCCACAAAAATGCGGGGAAGACCCTAACGTCACGCTGTGCTGTTTCCACAGACTCTACAAACGCTGCAAACCGGACAGGGCCTGTGGGTGGCGGTGGGATTTCACAGACCACTATCATCTACATTGTGACCACGTGAGTAAATCAACCAATTAAAACATGAAGTTTAAGCATGTCGCGCGCAGTTGGCAGGTAATTCGAGTTGCCAAAAAATGCCTTTTAACAACTTAATCAGCACTTTGCCGAGGCGGAAAGCCAAAAAGTTCTGTCCGGTTATTTCTTCGCAGCCTAATGTACCCAAAAAATTACATTGTCTCATTGAGAAAATACAAGTCAGTTCTTGGGTGTAAAACATTTTCTACGTTTTGACAAACGCTGTCGCCATCATCAGGAAAGACTCCGAAAGTATTTCATTTTTTAGCATCAACATTGTTTCATATTTCACAGTATCGTCGTGGGCATTGGGATGATTGGGATTGGATGCACTGTGCACTACAAAACCCTCTGGTACTATCTGAAACGCCCGAAAGCTTACTTAACAGGGGTGATACTTCAGCTTCTACTGGTCCCACGTAAGTGTAACAAACAGGCAGAGCTCTGGGAAATCTGGGTTTGTTAAGAGAGTCGTTTGTTTTAAGACAGTTATAGATCGTACTTTTAGTGACAAAAAATTCCTCGAAAAAAAACTAACTTAACGACATAGTTTTATTACTGCAACCGCACTACCTAAACGGTTTTGCAGTGCATTTTATTTTCTGTTGATGGATGAGACTTGATGTTATGATGTAGATGCAGATTTTAATGTTTTCTGCACCAAACTTCACCGAAATATAACCTGTGGTGTTAAAGGACGATTTTTTTGAAGTTGTCGACCTTTAAGCATTGTGCACATGAAAATACGGCTACATTTATTGCACGAAAAAAGTTAAAGATTTTTTTTGAATTTGCACAGTTATTGGCTGGGCAATGGCGAAAATGTTTGTGATGCCGCAAGCACAAGCCCTTGGAGTAATGATTCAAGGGAGTTGTCCTGGTGGAACAACAAGCAACATTGTTGTGTATTGGATGGATGGAATCGTTGACCTGAGGTAACCCTAAACATTTATAGTTGACCCGAGGTAACCCGAATGCTTGAGGTGGTTGACACCGCGTAAATCCGCGTCTGTGTGGGGCGTTTGAGGGTTACCTTTACCTCACTTTCTATACGACATCTTAGGTTCACTACTACTCTATTTGAATGAGGGACTGATGATGCATACGCACGTAAAATAAAAACAAATCTTCTATAATTAAATGGACAGATCCGCTATTAAATGGACAGATTCTACCATTAAATAAAAGGTATAGGCAATGCCGGGTTTAGAACTGATAAAGCTCAAATCTATAAAGTCTTGAGGCCCGTTTCCTTTAAATTACGCCAGCTGGTACCAGAAACCTATTACATGTACCAGAAATACATGTAATAGCAAGGAAAGTTCATTTTTATGCCAAATGGAACAACACATTGTGTTAAAGAAATTTTATTCCTAAAATTTTTGAGGCCCCTGCAGACATTGAGATCCTAATCCAGGGAGTGGGCAACCCCCTGGCTCGCGTACCACGGCTAGCACGCGAGGTGATTATTCATAGCACGCAAAGTGATTTACGAGTTTAAATTCCAATATACTTATTGAGTCAAGTTAAGATCTATTTGATTTTTAACGTTAAGTGCAGTGCAACTGTAGCAACGAGCTACAGAGAGCACATGTAAACCCGATTTTACAGATTTAACGAAGAAACATAAAGCGGTGACGTCATCAACATGGCATGGCAAGTCATTAGGATTGAGAATTTTGCCATAATCTGTAAACTGGCAAGCTGCGTTTGAAGGGTTACTGACCCCGTCTTATGAGCTATAGTTTATTTAGCTTGAATCTAAATGCGGCACTAGGTATTTCTGATACAAACTGCAACATGTCCAGTAAAAAAACGATTTTATTTTCGAAAATTTACATTGAGTCCAGCGAACTCCTTGCGACGTCATGAATCGGTTGTTCGTCACGCACGACTAAATTTCCGGTGACGTAGTTTTGTAATTCCGCCGCCCGGGAGGGCATTGAACCTATGGTGATGGATCGCTTGTTTTTGATCGTGTTTGAGTCACTAACCACAGTTCAGATGATTCACTGGTTCATGTAAATCCTTACGCGAAGAAACATGCCTCCCTAAGCCCAAGCGAACCGCGTATTAGGTAAATGCTTAATTGTTTTTTTGTTTGTTAAACCTGGTTTAAATGATGTAAAACCGAGATGGCCGATTGTTATGCTCGCAAGGTTGTGGGTTCTAATC
The DNA here is from genome assembly GCA_008931825.1 of Phallusia fumigata. Taxonomy (NCBI): domain Eukaryota; kingdom Metazoa; phylum Chordata; class Ascidiacea; order Phlebobranchia; family Ascidiidae; genus Phallusia; species Phallusia fumigata. The sequence continues at coordinate 4,039 of QXVZ01005751.1, forward strand.
CTGTCTCGGTCGTTTATGTTTTCCTGAGCAAGAAACTTCAGCGGCATTGCTCCAACCCAGTGGAACCCGATGGGTTGACCCAAATTGAAGTCACCAACTTCGTAAATTGAAAAAAATCAAACAAAAAATGGTCCAACGGAACTGCAATGAGGCAGGATGGCGGACTCATTATGAGCATAACGCATTCAAGCATTGTTATGTCCTCGTGGATAAAATGAAACGGACAGTGTGGGGATGAACTTTTAACCGGGATTAAGCGGCTTTGTTTAATAAAGTGATATTTTTTCATTTGCAGTGTTGCCATGACAGCAACGTCAACGCTTCTCGCTTTGGGGACTCTCCCACTCTGGCTGTTTATTTTCCAATCGGCGGAGAATATCAATTCGTTTGTCATTCCCTTTCAGGAAATAGGTAAGCGGCTTTTAACTTTTAAACGAATGTTTTCGGTATTATGCTAATGTGGTTTTGGAATTGTTGTGTTTGGGAAAAAGTTGCATGATTCTAAATTGTCAAAACATAAATTGTTTTCAAAAGTATAAATTTCAAATGAACAGTTATTCAACTTCGGTATTAACCAACGCTTCCCAAAAATACGCAGCATATCTAAATGCATACGCAATTTAACGTTGCTAGGACGGGTTTAGTATAAAATTCCATTGGACACAAAGATTTAAAACAAAACCCATCAACAACAGTGTCGTCGATTAAGTGAACTAACCCCTTGTTATGCCACAGGTATTACGCTCGCGTGTTTGGTGGTTCCCCTATGCGTTGGCGTCTTGCTGAACTGGAAATTTCCGAAGAAAGCTGCAATTATCTCCAGGGTAAACTCTTGAGTTTCGGATGATTTTTTCCGCCTTTTATTATCAATTTTGAATGTTTTAGAACACTACACACTGATTCAATCAAAACTCTTGTCAAAAATGTACTTAAGCTTGTTTCAAATGTCGCTTTTATGAAAGGGCCTGTATATTTTTTGATTTATTTTTGAGTTTGAATGTTTTGGGTGTGCGAAATCAAAGCACATAATGAAAGGAATTAGAGTTTACAAACGATTCGCAAGTTTAAATTGGGAACACATGGCTAATTAGGATTTGTGATGAAAGTGTAGATTAGAAAGACCTTTTAATATAATGCCAGACACATACAAAGCATCGTATACAAGTACCTTAGGTTGTCGGTTCTAAACTCAACCTAATTCATGCATTAACCAAAACAGCATATTTAAACACATGGTTGAATTTAGTAGCACAAGACACGGACTTATTGTAGCTTAATAAAAAACATAACTGCCAGAGAACTTGTATATAGTGAATACATTGCAATGCAAATGTTTCAACAATGGCGGTTGTCATCATCAGTGCAGAATGAGTAAAAATTCTAACGCACGGTTTTTAAGCTTCTCGTCAATCTGCACAAATGAGGCCAACAGCGATTGTTGAAACGTTCCAAGTACTATGTATTCACTATATGCTGTACAAGCCCTCTGGCAGTTATGTTCTAATTACGTTAAATAAACTGGTTTCTAACTAACATTAAACACAGAATTTTCTTTCTAATTAGGTTTTAATCATCTCAGCTTCGTTGGCTATTCTTGTAATCCTTGTTGTGACGTCAGTGTTGCGGCGACAGAGTTTCATAGTCTCGTGGAAGCAAGTTGTGGTAAGCTGGGGTTACTTCCAAGCGTCACGATCCGTATCACTGCAATCACTTGACCTTGTAATGTTTCCAGGTCGCCTGCATCATGCCGCTCGTGACGCACGTGGTCGGTTACCTGGCCACCCTTGTGCCTTGGCTGAAATTAGGGGCAAAGGCTCGCCGCACGCTGTCGCTAGAGATCGCCTTGCAGAACGGGCAAGTGGCAGCGGGCGTCATCACATTAACCTTCTCAAGGAATCCGTTCCTCCAGCTGCAGATCGTCCTGTTTCCACTTCTTTATTACATCTTTCAGGTGAGGAAAATCAAGTGTTTTATTTACAACCATCATTCCAACCCTGGTCGTGAGCATAAGTTCACAAAAAAAACAATTCGCAATTTAGGAGATCCACCAATTTATTCTGACCTCCCGAGGTTGACGTTTTAGTATTATCTTATCATCGTTCGCGGGTGTTTCTGTTGAGGCTGTGGGCTTGTTACATTTGTTTGTTTGTTTTATTTTATCCTCGTTGGGGCGGAACAACGCCTGAATGCGTTATGTCCACAATGAGCTCATTGCAGATCAGTTAGATTATTTTTTATTTGATTTCTTTCGATTTTTGCAAGTTGGTGACTTTAATTTGGGTCAAGCCACCGGGTTCAACTTGGTTGGAGCAATGCCGCTTAAGTTTCTTGCTCAGGGAAGCACAAGAGACCGAGACAGGATTAAAACCCACAACCTTGCGAACGATAAGACAGTCGCTCAAAACACCACTGGGGTACAATACAATGTAGATGTTTAATGCAAACTCTCGACACCAGGTGGCGTACGCGGCCATTTTCTCGGTGGCTTTCATCGTCGGAAGGAAGCGGGGCTGGATTAAGCCGGATGAGGACGAGGTACATGTCCCCGAACTGGATGATCGGGAAAAGAAAGGCACGGACAACCCGAACTACCAGAACGATAACGGGACGAGGATGAAGGATATTCCAGTGTAAACAATAAAGTCGCCATTTTATCTGTGTTTTCAATTTCACAGTTGTAAATAAGATTACGTTGGCTTGTTCCTGTTCTCGCCATGAAGGCCTTTTTTTCTGGTTCATGCACAAGTAGTTTCGCCGATTCACAGCATGTTGTTGTCCAACCGAACAATTTTAGAGGGTAGAGGGTTATTTTATGACTTACACTTTCACAGCGACTATTTTCACAAACTTTGTGCTAATTGTGTTTTTTTTCTCGTGGTGTCCAACATAAGGCATAAGTGAAACTCAACTCAACTCAAAACTCAAGTGGGAAAAACAAACAATTTTTTTTGGTGGAGATGGGGGGGGTATGACCCTCCTTTATATATACTCATACACATGTACACAAAGAAGAAGACATGGTGTGGTTAAAACCAGCGGGGTGCTTAAAATTATTCTACCAATCTCCTGCCAAAACCAAGACTCAACCACAATGTACATTTAAGTATCGTGAGGGGTGTAATACAAAGTGGAACCACACATAAAAACCAATGTGTATTTTTAAGATTTTTACAACGGCATCACTCAAACCGAAACTCATCTCTAGTCCAGGGCAGGGTTCCGGGAGGGGGCTAGGGGGTTTGCTTGCACCCTTGGTATCGTTTTTATCAGTTGTATAAGAATTACATGAAAACACTGCCAACTTCTCGGAAATATAACATTTACTGCTAAATTTCTTCCTTAAAAATCTTTGTACAGGCATCTATATTTATGCACTGTAACCTGTTGGTTTTTAGTGTGAGAAACCTATATTTTGGGGCGGATTTTTCTGTTTCTAAAGCAGCGCAATTGAAATGTAAAGACTAACTTTGATGTTTAAAGCAATAACGTTTTTGCGTCATACATTGGTGCCTTATTTAAGCAATATGTATGTAGACGTTGCGGTAATCATGCACTAACGTCGTTGTACCATAATTAAGATGATTTTCTCAACTGACTTCTTCATCATGCTGATCTTTTGATTTTGTTCAACATCTTTTTAGTTCGTAATAAATGTGTTGCTATCTGATGTGCATATGACGAGACCCACCATTTTTTCATTGTGATAACTACGTCAAGAAGTAGACATGTAAATTTTGGCACATGTTTACAAAGAAACAAAAATAAATGACGTTGTAATAGGAGCTTTCGTAACAAAGTAAAAACTTTCACAAATAAAATACGAAACCATATTTAAACGCTCCACAAAAGAACTGTAGCAAGAAAGTTTTAGTTACCACATTCAATGTGGAAATACTGAACTTATCAAAACGTAGCCCTAACAGCAAATGTTCCTGACTTTAAAGTTACGTTAGAATCTAATAAAACATTTTCCTGAAGTATTAAAATCAGACAATGTAGGGTAAAGTATTGAGATTTCTAGGAAAGGCCCACAACTATTGTGAACCAGGGGTTGTCACTCTTTGTTCCGACACGGACGGGGTTGTATTGTAAAAAAAGAGCTTGGTCATTAAATTGCGACACTGTGAAGAAATTTAATACACACAAGTGTAAATATTTGACGTGTAAAATGTATTTCTGAAGCCCGCTGCTTAAAGTTGAATTCAATACCTGTTCTGTGGGAAGTGATTTCAACAAGCTGCAAACGATTTGGTTTCAACGCTTGGCTTAAGTTCAAACGGGATTACCAAGTAGTTTAGAAGGTTTAAAATGTTATCATTAGTGATGTCAGTAGAACAGCTGTCTGTTCTAGAATAGTTGTTTCGAATCTAAAAAAGGGAACAAATAGAGTTGTATCAACTCTTGGTGTGAAAGTGCAGACTAATTTTGCAAGCACGCTCAAACGCCCTGTGTGGATAAAATAATATCGGTTCCCATTACCCGATTCAATGAAGATTGGAATTCGAAATCGCATGAATTCGATATTCTACGTTGAACCGTCAATGATTTCGAAGTATTAGACCACAGTGCTGGAATTAAAGTTAACATCTGAGTCACAGATAAAGGAGTCAGAACAGCCAGTTCATCTCGACTAAGCCGTTGGCGACAGGTTGCCCAGTATAAGCCGAAATTGGAGTTTTTATTTTGTCATACACCGGGCTACTTATGCTTTACCTGACAAAGATTTCATAATTGCCAAGATGGTTTAGAAGCAGAAGTAAGCAGAAACCCCGGAAGGATAAGACTACTACAGAAACTAAATTGTTTTGTGTTTTCAGCAGACCCAAGTCAGTATTTTATTTGCAGCAAGGGCGGTTGTTAAAAGAGCATAATTAGATGTGACAGTTTGTTAAATAACAGAAAAAGGTTAGGAAAAATATATTGAGTATGATAATAGTTTGTCGAGACGTATGAACTACAACGCCTATACGTTCTTTTGCACTTGTTTAAATGCAATTTTTTAAACTTTCTAAGGTGTGATCTTCTAAACATCGCCAAATATTTTGTAAAACGATGGATGTAACAACAGCCGGTTACGAATGCGAAAATGGAACAGGTAGGTATTAAACTTTCGCTTAATATGTGCTTTGATTTTTACGTTTGTGTTTGTTGTAATTTTTGTGTTTTATGTAGTTTTGGTGGGAATGAACTGCACAAATATGACACGACCCAGTGCGGCTTTCGGCAACGCATCAATCGGCGTGATTGTGACCACGTACGTACCTAGGTTGAAATACACATCAAGTTGACTATGGGTCTCATTTAAGAAGTTAGAACGATATTGTTTGTTTGTTTGTTTGTTTAATTTTTTCTTTGGGGGCGGACCAACGTCTGAATATGTTATGCTCGCAATAAGTCCACTGCCGCGCTACCTGCGTCATTGCAGATCCGTTGGATCGTTTTTTTTATTTGATTTTTCAAGCTGGTAAATTCTGTTTAAGTCAACCCATCGGGTTCCATTGGTTTGGCGAGCAATGTTGCTTAAATTTCTAGCTCAGGGACACACAAGCGACCCAATAGGATTAGAACCCACAACCTTGCGAACACAAGACAGCCAGGCTGACCACTCAGCCATCTTGGCGGCATACAATATTAGAAGCTGGTTTGATACACGGCTTAGTGAGATAAGTTGAACATGGAAATTTTTGTTTGCCGGATCACTGAACTTCCGTATAAGTTTTTTCTCTTGCTGTGAAGTCCCCTTAAATTTAATTGCGCTCGTTTCATCGCATTGGAATGGGTTTTAACACTGATTTACTACGGCAACTCCGTAGTAACCGTCGTAAAGCGTTTAATGTGCTGAGCAAATGAATAGAGCAGCTCTCTTTTGCATCCAATGCAATGTTACCCATATAAACTTCAAAGTGAAGTATTAATTATAGAGTTTTTAAACACCTTGAATGCACCAACGTATTTAGAAGCTCGCTCGCAACCAGCTTAAACATTTCATGCAACAATAAGTTGTGTTTTCCGCAAGTTTTAACACTTGGTTAAGGCCAGGTTTTCTAACTTGTATCAGATTCTTGTCCATATCCATGGTTGTCATTTACATGCAGGACATGGGTAGGGGTTAGGGGGGGTTCTATAGCAGGTACATTATATGGGGCTGAACGCTACGGAGGGATGACCAAAGAACCGGTATCGAATTAGCTATTTCATCAAACACAATTCATCACTAATTGGCCCTAATCTTTATTTCCAAATCATTTTCCAAGTATTAGGGGACTTATACCATCCCTTTAGGATTGTCCTTGGAGGCCCTGTTTTCATCGACACATACATGAGTCAGTACAATATATTTTACACAATTGCGTTCTTAGGACCGTGGTAGCGGTTGGAATGGTCGGAATTGGAATGGGCGTCCACTACAAAACATTGTGGTATTACATCAAACGACCGAAGGCCTATTTGTTCGGGGTTTTTCTCCAACTGTTTCTGGTGCCACGTAAGTCTTTCAAATTTCGAGTGGATATTTCAGATTTGTTTGTTCACGTTGTAAAGTTTAGTTTTGGGCGGTGTGCATGCCCAGTTGGATAAAATGTTTTGCTCTCCATTGTTGTGTTTGTACCCACGTAAGTGACGTCATCGCTTCTTGGGACGATGACAGTACGCTCCAACGCCATTCCGTGAATATAGTATAATGCGTTTCTGCTGTAGAAACCAGCTATAAGTTCACTTCTAACAGGACCGTATGCACTGAATTTAAGAATAAAAGTAGGCCTACATCTACGGACTATGATGTAAAATAACTGTTGCATGTAAGATTTACCGGTTCACAATGCTACAAAATCTTTTCTGTGTCGTTTGTATCTAAGTATAACTAACACCATAGATCTGCCAGAGAACTTGTATACACTGAATAGATAAATCATCATCAATGCAGTATAGCAATTACGTTTTTATTTGAGCTTCTGGTTAAATCCGTAACTAGTGCTCATAGTTGCTTTAGCTGTGGTTCAAGTGCATATAAACCTCCACAAATGAAATCACTTTTTGCAGTGCTAGCTTGGGCACTTGCAAAAGCTTTCCAAATGCCACAGGCCGAAACGCTTGGTGTTATGATACAAGGAGGAAGCCCCGGTGGTTCAGTCAGCAACATTGTGGTATTCTGGCTAGATGGAGTCGTTGATTTGAGGTAAATCTTTTTCAAACGTCTCTTTGGACGTTCCCTGCTTAGGTTGGGCTGTGAATTGTATCTCAGATTGGCTGGCGATATTTAAAGGCGTTCTTACGCTTTTTGCTAAGGTAAACCCATAAACTTTTATATGTCTGGGAGTTGCTGTTAAAAGCCTCAAATAGATGGGCTTACGATACGCTACAGCGACGACGAAAAACACTTTAGGGATTTGTTAAAAACTCGAATTGCGGAAATCAAATTGGTTTTACAGGTAAATTGGCTCCTGCAAGAAAAAAGGCCTAAAAGTAGTATGAAAGTAACCAAATAAAAAACATAGCACTGATCCTTATAACAAAACAAAATTGCTAGTGATGGCTCTGTAAGCTGAAACCGCAATTCAGTTCCAACATGCGTTAAACATCGAGTGGAGCGTTAGAAAATAAGAGTTGTTGCTCGTTACCGCCAAACTCCTTCATATTTTGTTTCACCAGCGTTGCCATGACGACCACATCAACAATACTGGCGCTCGGCTCCATGCCAATGTGGCTCGTAATATTTCAGACAGCGGAAAACCTTGGCAGCGATCTGGAAATCCCCTTTGAACAATTAGGTGAATCCGTGGTTCTCGAACCGTGCTTCGTTTTATTTTTTCAACAGCGTCGCACAGTAATTTATGTAGCATTTAGTTTTTGCATCAATAACTACAACTTTGATAATAAGCGTCTTTATTAAATTCTTGTCGCTGGTGCGTCGAAAGTCCAACCAACTTTTCTAAAGGCGTCATATCGAAAAAGTTTGAGAAATATTGATGTGAGTATGGATCCAACTTGCAAGTTCTGACATATTTCATGTGATGTAAAAACGGGTTGACAGAAATGGCTGCAATTTAATTGGACTCACTACAATGGCGGTAGTTGTTTATACGGCGTCTAGTTAAACATAATTGCCAGATTCTATTGTAGTATGACGCGGGAGAACCAGGTGGTAAATGACATAGCGATATAAAATNCTGCGATATTGTATAACATGGTTTCTTACACAATGAGTCAGCCCTGTATTTTGTTAAAGAAGTTACAATATTCGCTATGGTAACCTTAATATCTAACTTTTTCCTTAAAAATATGCTCCTTATTGTCACAAGATTTCAGAATTATTTTTTTTGCGAGTTGCGATAAAACTTATTCGATGGGCCTTGTTTTGCAACGCTGTAAGTTATTCGTTGTTCTTCATCCTACCTGCAGGTGCTGATTGGTCTTTCATCGCTCGGCATCGTCGGATGGGTGATTTACTCTGGAATAACCATCGGCGGTCTTTTGCGAATCATTTGGCAACAAGGGGTGGTAAGCACGTGTTCCGTTGCTAGGTTACCTCAAACAAAACGAATTGTTTGTTTCATTTTTATCCTCGCGGGCGGAACAACGCCTGAATACGTTATGCTCAAAATAAGTCTACCGTCCGGTTACCTGCCTCAATCAAGATCATTTTTTAAGTTAAGTTTCTTTCTCAGGAAAACGCGAGCGACCGAGACAGGATTAGAACCCACAACCTTGCGATCACAAGGCAGTCGGGCTAACCATTATTGCCATCTTGAAACAAATGAAGTGGGTTAGGAGAAAGTTTT
>QXVZ01005756.1:0-14747 GCA_008931825.1 Phallusia fumigata
AAGCAAAATAGATGGACTTTGCTGAACTAAAAAAACGATCGAATGGCGACAAATAGGCACAACAAAAAAAAGTAAAACGATTAGCAGATGTTAATAGTGTGAACATCTTTTCCACTAAAGCATTCTTTGTCCACAACTTTGTCACTCTGACGCAGTGGCAAGGATATAAAATCTTTTTACCTTTTGACAGTAAAATTGGGCCGCAAGCAAAAGGGCGTTAGACCACACTGCAATGCTACAGCTTATTTGTATCCGGCCCATGAAGGTCGGAGTTAGCCTAACCCTTCGCTATTTCATTGACTACAGCTTGTCTATATATTCAGCCATACATAGAGGGACATCCTTAACAATGGGTATATGTCTGCGATGTCGTTTATATTTTTCAGGCAGCAATATTGTTTTATTTCAACAGCAACTACACAACACGAAGCTAAACGTCGTATCAACAGTTTAATCACGAAAACTTTTTGTGTTACCTACTTTTGCATGACGTCAAACAATGCAGTAAAAAGCATTTATTGTGGTTGTCCTCCCCACGAAGCTTTAGGATTGTTACAAGGCAATTTGTTGAATCTTTTTGATTCCCGGTACGCTTTAATTTTTTCTAGGTTTTCAAATTTTTGAAGGTAGGCTTTTACTCTGGGATATCCCTCCAGTACCGTTCCTCTAGCCAGTTGCATTTGGTTTAAGATTTCGCACAGGGCAAAATCCACGTAAGTGAGCTTGTTTCCGCCGACCCAATCATGCTTAGCAAGCCAGGACTCGAATTTCACCAACTTGGCAGGCAGGTCTTTACCAAAGTAATCGTCGCATTTGGCTGCAAAATCGGAATAACACATCGACGTAAACGACTTTCGAAAATCGCCAACAACGCCCTCAACCATGTCGGTTATATGTTCTTCACCTTGAGCAGACATCAGTTCGTGCTGCCGTGCTATATACCTCATTATTGCCCAACTCTCGGTAATCATGACGTCTCCATCGATTAGATACGGTAAATTGGGAAAGTCCAATCCAATAGTTGGTTTCACGTCGTTCCACGCACTGCGATCGTATGGTGGGACCATTTGACATTTGTATCTCTTATCTTCGTATTTTACCCCAGCCCACTCAAGCATGAGACGAATAGGTTCTGCCAGACCTCGTATATCCCAATATCCAACACACAGTTTAGACATTTTTTGACTGACAATTCTAAAGCTTGATCAAGTTAATAACAATTCGTTATATTTAAGCAGGAGTTCAAATAATGCGATGTATTATGCACAACAGTTCAAAGACGAGTTAAATACCGTTGACTAATTACACTATAATTAGGGTTGCCAACCGTCCTTTATTTCAAAGGACAGTCCTTTATTCAGCTCTACTTGTCCTTGTCCTTTATTGACCTTTGAAATGACACCGTTTGTCCTTTATTTTGCAATAGTTTTTATGATAGTTCAATTTCTGAACTGACACTCACAAAGAACTAAAAAAATATGGCATTTTATACAAGGCGGTGATGTCCTTCACAAAATTGAGTCGAAATTTGTAAATGGAATCTATGTAAGAAAACTTTCAATAGTAGTGCCCATATTTCATGTCATTATTAGATCGAAATGATTGGAAGTGTGCTTTCAAGACATATGATCAATTATCAATCACGTTTTAAGTCCTTTATTGTAGCTCAACAAAGTTGGCAACCCTAACTATAATACCGATACAGGCGAAATCCAGTTAACCGCCACAGCACTTACGCTACAGTCTAGACATCATTTTACGTAGGTTTGACCAGCAGTCCACCCCGAACCCAAACTATGACAGCGGCCAACCACAGATATTTAGGCTGTAAAATCACTGAAGCAATAAAATAATCAGTGGATGAGTTTGTAAAGCGTAATTGGGTACAACGCAAAATGCCAACAACATGATAATGTTAACATATGAAGGTTAAATTTTCCTAAAAATCGCCCAAATATGTACATGTTAACAAAAATTCAATAACCAAACAGTGGCGTAAACTACAGTTCAATTGCCAAACAACACATGAACATTATTTTGAAAACTTGACAGCCAATTACAACAAAAAGGCATAAAATTACAATTTTTGTTTTACACAGATTTTGCTCCCCATTTGGCCATTCTGTTGTTTACTGGGTATTTTTTGAAACGACCAGATTGACGATAGGCTACTATTTTTTCCAGTTTCTCAAATTTATCCAAATATTTTTTGATGTTTTCACGCTTACCCAACACATCTGATCTTACCATATGAAGCTGGTTTAAAAGTTCACAAAAGGCAAAATCAACATATGTAACATTATCACCACCAAGCCAGGCATTTTTGGAAAGATAGTTTTCAAACAGATCAAGTTTTTTTATCAGGTTATTAAAAAATTTATCAACTTCACCATCAAAGTTGCCGTAACAAATTGAAATCCAAGATTGCCTCACATCTCCAACAACCCCTTCCAACATATCACACAAATGCTTTGTTTCAGAAGGAATACAAGGGCCATACTTTCGAGCAACGTACTTTAAAATTGCCCAGCTTTCTGTAATTTTAGTATCTCCATCAACAAAGTAAGGCAAGTTTGGAAAGTCCAAACCAAGTTTATATTTTTCATCCATCCAAGTGCTAGTATATGGTGGGTCATCACTGCATTTATAAATTTTTTGTTCATATTCCACTTCAGAATATTCCAGCATAAGTCTTACTGGTTCTGCAAGGCCTCTAATATCCCAATATGCAAGTATAGGCTTGGTCATGGTTGCAATTTAAAATTTGTTTTTCAATGAAACCTGATGATAAGCAGGTGAACATTAATGTTTAACAACTTTATTAGTCAGTAAAAAAGTTTTCTACATAACGTTATGTTACATGTATCTTTTCTTGAGACAAAAAATCAACATTGAATTTTTTAAATTTTGTTCTTCCAAACTGCGACATGTTAGGTACATGGATCAGCCAATTTTGCCTCATCATCAAAATTCCTACTACAAATACTGGCAAAAAGTTTGCAAACAATTGAACGACCTATATAAGCCAAATGTAAATTTTGTTTTCCACAATAAAAGCTGATTTTCGCACGACATTCGCAAAGAACAAGTGGCAGGCGGACAACTCAAGCACAACGACACGTGTCTGCAACTTTTTTCATTCTAGCAGGTTCGAAAACATATTCATGAAAAAAAACATACACCCTAGTTGCGGTTCACTGACATTTGAGAATCCAGCGACAAACGTTCAAGAATTCGCATCACGAAATCTTTGCACATTCCCGCCAATCAGTTAATCAACGCGATTGTGTAAACAATTAATGCAAAGTCGTAACAATGCAAACAATTAATGCAAAAAAAATTCGGGGTCTGACGTAATGACAAGTTAAAAAAGGCAATTTGTTTTGAAAAAAAGAACATTACAATTCAGTTCTAGCATTTTATTACAATTATTAATATGTGATGTTAGTACTTTTGACACTTTCTTCATAAATTGCCACCACTTCCTTTATTAATAAACGTTATTTCTGGCACGAACGGCGCTATAGGGTTTGTATTTTTCACAGATTCAAGATCCAAAAACGCCAACCACTGAGCTGCGATTTTTTAGTTTGTGGTTAGGAGGGTTCGTGTGGCATTATGCGCAGATAAATTTGCAACAAAGTTGTGGAGAGTAGCAGGATTAATAAGTTTATGCCAGAATGCTGCTGTTAGTAATATGGAGATCCTTAACCACTGAAATGTGTTTTTCTTTTAGCTTTTATCTTTTTTGAGGGTGGAGGGGAAAATGACTTATCAATTTTTTCTGTGCCAAGCATGAATATCACAAATAATTTACAGCAATTTAAAGTTTTTTTTTGGTGGTATTTTTCCAGTACTAGCTAAATAATCACATGTATCCACAGTGAAAATTAACCTTTGAATTGTATGCAAGCAACAACTAAAAAGTAAAGAAAGTGTTTTTTAAAATGTTTTTTTGGGGTTTATGCCCAAGTACTGGCTTGCATCTTTTCAATGAGGAATAAAAGGAAACAAAAAGAATTGTAAAAGTTAGACATCATTTTAAATCATTAAGTTACCAACAACTATATATATAGATAACCTTCAATTAAATACAAATTAAACCCCGGCCATAAGAGGTCAAAAACTCAAAACTAAACCAAGCATAGTAGAAATAGAGAATTTTTCTTTTTCTAATAGGTTGCTACAATTTATTTGAAAAAAGAGTTGTTAGCAACTGGAACCTCCTTGTTTAAAGCCTGCTTTAAATTAAATTAATATAGTTTTGTGTTTCTTTCCTCCTCTCTTAGGTGTTGGAAAAGTCATAAAATTGTCATCGAAAAATGAGGTATACAAAATATCTGCATGTGTTTTTCCAACTTGCTCACCTTGCCACTTTAGAGAATCCATGAATCAAACACATTAATTGTTTGTATGTTTCCAATTACCATGTATAACTGTTGACCCCATCCTAATCTCATGTTTTTTATTAAACAAGAAACTTACTCCAAACCAGTTTAACCTAACAAGGTAAAGCAAATTTCCGGAAAACAACATTTAAATAGAACTTTAAGGAGGCAGGTAGCTTGATGTTGGATTTACTAAACCCTAAATGTGCTAAACCTTGCATGCTTAATCCACATACCCTAGTGTTTGAGGGGGACAAGGTTGTAGGTAAATTAAAGGCGTATTTTGCATACATTCTTAGAATGCCAGGATTTGGATAATACATCAAATTGTTAAAGATATGTTTTGTTAAAACCTAAGGTTTTTTGCCACATTTTTTAAACGAATTGTGGAATATTAGCAACTGAGCTGTTACTGGAGTGTCCAAAAGGTTAGTCTATGTTGTTTTGTTTCTTTGGGCTCTTATCAAGTTTATTGCAATGACTTTGTAGTCTGTAACATGCAGGATGTTGTTTTGATATTTTCAAATAACTCATGTAGCAAGTTTATAATTGTTTATACCCAGGGTTACCATTGATCTGGAACAAAACAAAGTATAGGATAATATCACAACTACAGACGTCAGTGTACAAAGCAATTAGCGTTTAGGCTTAATTTATTTCTAATAAATTATCGTACTTGGATTTTGTTGCTTATGTTAGGATAAATGCCTAAACTACCCGGCAAAATTAGCTTTTTTGACTAACTTGACAAGCTTTCAGTGTATTGAGTTGTGTGGTGGATAAGATTATGATAGTTTTATGATGTCACATAGCTTGGTAGCAAAACATCTCTGACGAGATGAAAAGAGTTTCGATTTAATATTGTTAATACTACAACAAAGTAAGGACGTAAGCCAAAAATAAGGACAATAATATTTTTAAGACGTTAGTGTTCAAAATAAAGACAAATCTTAGAAATAAGGATGATATGGTAACACTGTTTATAGCATTGTCTATTGACTTTCCTGTCAAGCACACACATACACTCTCTGTATAATGCTAAACCTGCAAAACCTCAGAGTTAAACATTTAACTCAGAATTTTTTGCCGAAGCTGAAGGGATGGGAAATTTACTTCGGGTTTTGCAATGCAAAGAAGAAGCCTTAGAAGACATCTTTCTTGACTTTGAAAGTAAGTTTGCAATTACATCTGTAATGTAAATATTAGTTCTTTTAGATGATTTTACAGTGTTATATTTTGACATTACCATGTAAAAGGTTTACCATCATACCATTAAAAAAGTTGACTTCTGCAATTCTGTTTAGTTTTCATGTCCCAACATCATGCTTTTAAATTAAAGTCTATTAACTGGATACAAGTGAAAGGTTGATGTTAAGCTGCTTGTTTTTTTGTGATAACACAGTTGTGTATTCAGTTTATGTACAGCCAACCACATTTGACACAGTAAAACATTTTATGTGAATATTGTGTTTTGGGTGTATGAAAAGCTTGTTGGTCATTAAGTTTCTTCAACATGATATTCTGTTAAAGTTTCCTTAGCCACAGAGAGGGAATACATCAATCTCTATGTTGCTGTGCTTAGATTTCCTGTTTGCAGAGCACCTAGCAACATCCTAAAGTTGTGACAAAAATGGCAACTGGGTTGTACCAGGAAATAGCTACATTTGACCACTTGTAGAAATGTACTTCCCCCTATATATTTACTGTTCTTTCCTTTATTTTTACCGGGTTATTTTACCCGATTCTTGAATAAAGTTCATAAGAAACAATCAATGCATGTTGTTCAAATTTATGTATTATTTGTGCCAAGTTTTTTATTCAGTACTTCAGCTGGTACCGAAATCTGTTATTATTCCAGATGCAAGACCATCAGAGGAAGAAAAAGAAGTGTTTGATGGTGTTGCTCATGTTCTATCATTTGCACCTGGAATTATAACAGAGTTGAAATCATACAAGGGTGCAGGGGAGGAAATTCGAATAGTAAGTCCAGAAAAACTTAGGTTAAAAGTGTTGGGTGTTTGGTGTTTATGATCACATACAGAATGTTTCATGTGTCTTCAGAATTATTACATACTAGTCAATTTCATGATGTAGCAAAGTATCTGTAGCAATTTAAAATAAACAGTACTCCCATTCAGCCAAGTTTCGCTATTTATGGACTAAGCATCATAGGAAACATCCACACCACAGTTTCTACAGCTTCCTGGTTTTGCTAAAGGATTATGCATTGCTAAAATTTGCGTTCATGTTTGGTTTGCGGTACTTTGTGGTGAGCAGTAATCATTTACAAAGACATTTTTTAATTTTAGGCGATTTCTAATCCATCCAATCAAGAAAAGCAGGCTGATACCTGGCATGCAATTATACCCCTTGTAAAGCAGCTAAAAGAGTTCTATGAATTTTCAAAACATTTGCGTAAGTATCTCTGTGTTAAGTATTTTTAAATATTTTAATATTTTTAACACAGTCAGTTATTAAATGGAAACAAAGAACTTCATATCATACAACCCCAACACCTTAGAATTTTAGGATTCTTATGTTGTCACTTTCCAGAAAAGTGTGTGCAAGAACTGCTTCGTGCTTTGACATGTCAACCCCTATCACCTCTGCAGCATTTAGAGACAAAGCAAGCATTGGCTAAGCAGTTTGCTGAAATCATGCATTTTACACTGAAGTTTGATGACCTCAAGGTCTGTATTAAACCCCAAGTTGGATTTGTATGTTTAATTTTTAATTCTGTCTTATCGACAATCTTTCAAACACAGATGAACAATCCAGCCATACAGAATGACTTTTCATATTTTCGGCGGACTATGTCGAGAAGGGGAATGAACTCCGCAGCTGCAGGAATCGACTATGAAGAGGGAAAATGTATTTCTACAGAAATGGCCAACGAGATGTCACTATTTTATGCCGAGGCAACACCAATGTTAAAAACCTTAAGTGATGCCACTACCAGATTTGTGCAAGAAGTAGGTTTACTTGTATGCAATTAATGTGTAAAAGGACAGATATGATGCGAGAATTAAAGAGAATTTGGAAAAAATTTAGGATTTAACACTAGTCGCCTTGTATTTTGTGTTTATGTAGAATGCTGATGTGGAAACAGAAAGGGCCCTTGAAGTGCTGAGTACAATGGCCAACATCTGTAAAGTCATGTTGGAAAATCCGTAAGACTTGCTTTTTGTGTGCATATTTACCTTGATAACAATGTAGATCTGTTGGTGATGCATGTTGTTGTTTTAGTGACTATATATACATCTATATATGTCAGTAAAAAGGTTTGCTGTACTAGTCAATTGTTTGTTCTCAGGAAACAACAAGGCACTAGTCTTGCTGCTGTGTAAGTAATGATTTTTGTTAATATATAATTTCGCCTGTTGACAACTAAAACCCCAATCACCAAACCAGTGCTTGCATGCCCCAGAACAATATTTGCATGCTTATTGGCCAGCATTTTGAACAGACAAGACCTAAACACTGTGTGTCTATGCAGTGATGATTCAAGATTTCAGATGGGCGCAGATACTGTCTCATTCTGCGTTCGAGTCATGGTTGGTGTCATAATCCTGTATGACCATGTACACAAAGAAGGTGCATTTGCCAAAGGATCCAGAATAGATGTAAGTTTCTGTCGAACATAATCTGACAAATGTCTTTAATGGCTTTTCTGACATACAATGCTAATGTCCACCAAGGGACCATATGCATTATTAATTGGTGCAAGGTCATGCCTGCTAACTGGGCGATAGTGCATCTTACAGTTATAATGGATGTAGGATGTACCTATGTTTTGTTTGTCTGCATAATTTATTGCTACTTTTGTTTTTGTTAGTAATGTTCAAATTGGGTTTTGGTGTTTAAAAATTTTTGCAAAATGATGCCTACACATGTTTGATCAGTTTTGCTATTATTTAATGTGGAGTTTAGTATACAACACAAAACCAAAGCTGTTGGCTTTATAGTTTGGTCAGGAAATTGAACCCAGGTTTGCAACGGTGGTGTTGAATAGGTAGGGGTGCATGGAATGATTGAAAGCAATCCCTATATATGTGTTAATAATTTCCTGGTTGTGCAGCAGGATGACATGTTATCTCAGGCACATCTGCTCTGAGTTTTGCAAAGCTTGCTTGTAAATCATGTTACCTGGATTTACATTGGTATTTGACTATAACCAACAGAGATGTAATTTGTTGCAGATTAAAGGCTCGATCAAAGTATTGAAAGACCAAAATGGAAAAGTCAAAGTTAAGTCCTTGCTGAATGCATTGAGATACACCACAAAGCATTTAAATGATGAATCGACGCCAAAAGCCATTCACAAGATGCTAGAAGTTTAATCAAATTGACACAAATAGTAGGTCAACATTCCTTTTTTATTAGTTTACTGTACCTTAATTAAATCATTGTCCTAAAGTGAAAGTAAATGTGTAATCCTTGTGTTTACTAGTCACGCTGTCAAGAAATCTTAGGAAGCCTTTTTTGGCTGGCACATAATGCATATATGACTCAACAGTTGTTTGCGTCATCTGGGTCTGCTCTTTTGCTGCGGCCAGCCGCAGTAGTAATTGGGTGAATTAATAACAATGGAGACACATGTTCTGTTTACAGTAGAAGGCAACACCAATCTGTAGGCGTTATGTGTTTGAAGCAACAACCTACTGAACTTTAGGTCATGTTGCATGCAGACAGACCCTGTGTTGTTTGTATGACAGCAGCAACATACAATTGGCCTCAATAACCAATTTAATTTATAATGTATTGTGCTCCGAAATTGGCCGGTAATGTAATAACCGCTTGAAGTGAAGGGGGGAGCTTCATCTACTAGGCAATAGCTGAGTGAAACAAACATGAATCAAGTCACAATGATTAAAGCATGAAAAACAGTTTTACAACTGGTTCAGCACATCTGTGTAATCTGTATGTTTCTTTTTTAGATGTGCATTCATTTGAGCTGTCTAATGCAGTATTAAATCTGCATGGAGGTCTATTCTGTCTTTTTCTTTAAGTTGACTGTCCTATGTGTGCAGTGCAGTTTTACATGATTTAAAGTGCTGTCTTATTGTGGGGTTATATTTACTATTATTTTTTGTGCACATCAGCAAGAAATCTTCAAACTTCTGACAACTGTCATTTCAAATTTAAGTGATAAAGCGAAACTAATAGCTAATATTTCGAGTTAATATAGAAACATGCCTACATTAAAATTGACATTGTTTTTTGCTTGCTAAGTTTGATCAAGTCTTCAGCATACATGCACAATCGGAAACATATCATGTTACACTTTAGTCTCAAGTTTATTCAAGGCCTATGGTATACTCACCATGTCTAGATTGCAATGTATTATTGATTATGCACAAGCCACATACATACAAATTGATCATTGGTTGCTCCTTAGCACTTGCAGTGGAAAAAATATTCGCTGTGAAGTGTGGTTCAACATGATAGCAAGCCTATTTAAAATAACACAAATTATTAAGACTGTGTTTACTCCTGCCCAACCTTGCCACAACATACCTGTTCCTATTTAATATTTGATTGATCATTGGGTATTTTTTTGTCACACCTACAAGCCCACATTCTTACATTGCTTTCATGTATGATCATGCTGTTACATAATATTCTGTGTTTGTTCCATCTTTTGTACTGAAAACAGTCACATGCTCGTTGCTTGTCAATTTTCAGCTGCCCTGTCAGTTTTGGCTTGTCTTTACTGTTTTTTTATCAGTTACCAAAAACTGCATGTCCTCTTGGTGCACTGTATGTCATAAAACATTGTAAAAATGCTGGTCTATTAATTAGCTATAAAATAGTTAAAGTAGGAATTAATCAGGCAGGGTGCACCAAGCAAACATGTTGTTTTAAGTATACTTATTACTTGTTATGGTTTTTACTACTAGATTACCTAGTGAGTTCTTGAATTTTCTGTCTTCTAAGCCATTTAAAAAATATTTCTGAACTTTTGCGTCAATAATATTACCACACATCAAAGCCAAGTCATTAAAATGTGCTCAAATCATTCCTCAATTTGCTTTACTATTACTATTGGCATGTATACACTGTACGCACAGAGTCAGGATAATTTCCAAATCACCCTACCACCCACTCGAAGCCCTTCATTTTTGAATCCTGTATTTTACTGTGATACAAGTTGTCTACTCGGAGAGCGATGTCTGTTTTTTGTTGTGCATGCAGTGTTTTTACTCCTGTTTTCCTAGTTTGTGTGTGTGTGATTTGACGTACTATTGGCAGAAAACGGATCCCTTAATGTATATTCTCCATTTAAATTTTCTGCAGTTATAAGCAGTCTTCAAGTAGTGTTTTTGAAAAAACAGCCATCTTTTTCTGGTTCATATGTTTAGGTTTGGCAGAAGGTTATCTGCATTGCAAATTTTCTTTGTTTTTTGTCTTGTTCATTATAGTTGCCTGTTACTTGCTGCAGTCGAAACAACCTTATATGTGACACACATTGCCTATTTTATGCAGAGATGAGCCTTTTTAAGTGTATTGTTATCATTTAAATTCCATGTGATTTTCTAGTTGATAACATCAAAACTCCATTTTGAACAATAAAGTATCATTATGCCAGTGAAGTCCACATGCTTGACAAAAATATGTTTCTTTGTGGGGAAAAACATAAAGCTGGTCATTTAACATTGTTTGTACCTTAAGTTTCTAGCTTTCGAAAACCTACACATGATTTAGTTGTTTGAGCATAAAGTATGTAACTGATGTGTTTCCCATACATTACGAAAATGTTACAGAACAATTTTATTTACAGTAGAAAAAAGATTCTTATTTGCATTGCCCACTGCAAAGTTTATTCACAACATACTTTCTCCTCCCAAAAAAAATTATTAATTTTCGTGCTGTTGCTCCCGACCTCCAGACCATTGCAAACAAATAAATCAACTAGAAGGGTGGCTTACGATACATAGACATTCTATATACACTATTACCAGATATTAAAAGCTAATATATTCCCCACAAGATTTTACATTGGGTCTTATAGTTACCTGCGCCATTTATGACATGATTGTTTCTACTGGCAGAATCGCATGGGTCCCCACACATGCAAAGTTGTACACTGTGTGTTTTTCTGGATACATGTCCAGGCTATAGGTATAAACAACGCAATCAGTGCACTAGAATGGCATGTTCTACAAACTGTGTAAATTTCATCTAATTTGGACATTGTTTCATAATTTGACCCATTTTAAGGGCTAGCAGGGTAACTGGTAGGGTTATGGGGTCAAACAAAGAAATTGATGCACCACAATGACATGTTCTACAAACTGTGTAAATGTCATCTAATTCGAACATTGTTTAATAATTTGACCCATTTTAGGGGGCTAGTGGGGCAACCACTNGGGCTAGCGGGGTAACCTCTGGGGCTGTGGGATCAACCGAAACTAATGACACACCGCCTTGACCATATCTTCCAGCTGTGAAAGTTCCATCCAAATCCACCAAACATTTCACCCCAAAAGTGCATAGACAATGTGCGGGGAATATTTCACCATTTCAGGTTTAAAAACTGTTCAACATGGGGATTTCCCTTTCGCTAGATACATTGTGATCTCATAACGGCCAAAATTAATGCCTCATGGTACTGGATCAGACAACTGCCATGTTAATTGTCTGGCATAATAAGGCAGGTTCATGTTACTACCAAATTGTGTATATAGTCCACACTAAACTAACGTTTGTGGTGCCCATGCTTGTCAGAAACGTTTTACCTTTTTGGGGCTAGCGGGGTAACCAGTGGGGTTATGGCGTTAAACTAAACTCATGACACACCGCCTTGACCATATCTACCAGTTGTGAAAGTTTCATCTCAATCTATCAAACATTTCATATCAAAAGTGCATGGACAAGCTGCAAAGGAAAAAAAAGAAAAAGTAAGAAAAAAAACAAACAGAGTGAAAACATTATGTGCCCCCTTTCAGGAAGGGGACCCATAAATACCATAATTACAATCCATACCAGAAGAAGTGCAGGAGTAATAAACCTCCAACACAACTTAATGTAGACTGATGGATAGTAACCGATCATTTCCTTGATGTTTTCGTAGGCCCGGTCCGCACCGTACACCCAACCGACGCCAATTGACTCCATCAGGGCTAGCCACAAGAGGGCGATACCGCTCACAGCATAGTTATTGAACAGTTCAAAAATGTAAACACCAGCCTGCGGCATAAAAAGGCCTCTTTTTAAATGAAGCTGGATAATGTAGAGAGCAACGACAAGCCACATATGACACACACTTACGTTGGTGACGTACAGAAGTCCGAAAAGATACAAGGAAAAACATACAACAGCGGAAAATGACTTTGTGTACTTCCGCAGCACCTTCCATTGGTCGTAGAAGATAGAAAACAGGCCCTCCATACAGGCAAACTGGAGAAACATAAAAAAACACGTTCATTGACACGCGTTTGTTACGCCACAAAGTCGTGTCCTTCAGCAGCAGCCTTAAAAACAAGTTTTATGGTTTATATTCACGAGATCAGAGACCGATATTTAACAGTCGCTAAGCTGTAAAAAAGCAAGCGAGTTTACTGCCCTCCTATGAACCTTTTTAGTAGAGCTGACAACCAAATGTTAGACGGCTTTGTAAGCATTTTATGTACAGAACGAGCTCAGTGTAAATTTCTTGCACGGACATTCACAGCGGTTTACGTCATCCGGATCAGAAGTGCTGATTGTTGCAGGTTTTTGTGGTTGCGGAATTCGGAAACTGGTTAAACGCTTACGTGCGCGCAGCAGCTTTGCCGCCCAACGGTTTTAGGAACCACAGGGCAAGGCCTAGCTTTTTAAACGATTTGAATTAGTTTCAAACGTAAAAATGGTTACTCTATTTCTCCTGCAAACCATTTACTTGGCCTTTGCGTCTGATTCGCAGGTGTTTATCTCGTTGTAAATCACCGGTGGGGCGGTTTACAATTACACCAATAGTCACCGTTTTTACAAACCTCCCAAATAGATGCAATAAACGATTTCCTAAACTTAGGTCCATACCGAACTTAGAATTCGGCTCTGCGTAAATCACAATGCTGCGTCGCCAATCCACCAACGCTACTCTTAGTATTTTGGTTGCAATATTACCTCACTGTCAATTGCTATGAGGATAAGCATAAAAAAGAACAAAGCGTTCCACAGTTGCGGCATGGGCAGCATCGATAAGCCGGTCGGATATGTGAGGAAGGCAAGGCCTGGTCCTGCAGAGGAAAATACAGGATGACTGATGTACCAAAAACGTATTGGGTAAAATCTGTGTAAAAAATTTTCAACCATATACTCGCAGGGATTTAACTCAGCGCTGGAGGTTTTTTAAATGGCACGCAACCAGATTTTTTTAGTATATCATGCTTTGAAAATGTATGATTTTTTTCAAATTTGGTACAAATGCCCAACACTTGGCAACACTGCGTGCAACCAGTGACTCATTATCACCTCATAATTTTGCGAAATTTATAAAAATTACCCGATAAAAACATTGTAATTGACATTGGTTGGTATTCAATTTTGGTAAAAATGTTTGTGGTTGGTAACAACTTTCTTCGTGTAACGGTGGTCAGTGCCACCTAAAATGTTGGGCATGCATACTTTAACCTGTGCCTGGGGGGCTAATTCAATAGTAATGTGAGCAAACACAAAATCCTTGTCTACTTTCAAATTTACCTGAGGCTACCACATCTGAAACGTTTCTTCGCATCACGTAGGCCATGTTGCCGAGCACAGAGAAGACAGCGAACCCCGCTATGAATGACGTCATGGAACACGTGACCGAGAGGAAGATCACGTGCCTGCGAAACACGGCGGTTGTCACGTGACACATTATTAACAGATCTTATCATTGACATTGTGATGCAAGTAACTAGTTGTGCTTTAGGTGCACAAGACCAGGCCCTCCCTAAGTAAAAACATAACTGTCGGGCAACTTATAGATAGTGAATCCATTGTATTGCAAAAGTTTCGACAATCGCTTGTGTCATCATCAGTGCATAGGTGAGTGTTACTGATTAAATCAATGGTAACCCAATGTACCGTCGTTTGACCTTGCGGCATTTCACTGCCGCCGCTTTAAAGAGGGGCACTTAAATTTTGGATCATATATTTTTCTCCGCAGTGGTCCAAAACATCAATGAAGGAAGGAAGATACCGAACATACGCCCTTCCTTGTCCTTGTAAAAACTGTTAGGGCGGTTTAATGATATCGTGTACCATATGTTGTAAGGTCACTGCAAGCAGCCCCAAATTGGGGAAGGAGCAATATTACCAGGGGTAGCCTAACTTGATGTATAATTTTGAAGGGCCTTTTCTACTCCCCTGGCTACGCCTATGGATCACAGGCTA
>QXVZ01005758.1:0-12958 GCA_008931825.1 Phallusia fumigata
AACCAAAATTGACTTTTCAAAATCAATCTTATGGCATTACGTTTTTTATAAATCCCTGCTGGAATACAGCCCAAAACCTAGTAACTGGCGCATTAGTCATTTTTGGAAGAGACCGTGAAGTAGTAAACTTGCGGGTTTGAAATATTAATTTCTTCTGGTTTAGTTTTTTTGTTTCTTTGTTTTAATTGCAATAAGTGACATTACATTAGTAAACAGTCAAGTTTACGTTAGGTTTTGGGAACAAGGTCTATAGGGGTCGAGGATAGTCATTGCCTTTTAACGTTGCCGGTTGCTTTCACAAAGAAATAATTCTGCGTTGTTCATCTACCGTTCATGCTCAGTCAAGCGTGAAACGCAAAACACCACAACTGAAAACTGAACTACTGCCAGTAGGCCAGACCAGTGTTATCATATTGTTGTGAATGTGAACATAAAGCAATTGGGGCAACCTTGAATTTCCCCTTTTTTATCAGTTTTATGTAGGTGTTAACCGCATTATACATCCCAACTTAAGTTTATTAGAGCCTGACAAATTATTTAGATTTGTTTTGCTTTACCGTCTTCTCTATGGGGATATCATTCTGTTATTGGCAATCATGTCGGACCACGCAGGCCTTTTATCGAAGAGATTGAGGGAGCAGGTCACTGAAGGTATGCTGTTAAAAATGGTTTAAACATCAGGTTTGCATGTGTCTGGTTAACAACTGCCATTTAATTAATCAGTGCAAGTGCAGCCACTAGCCAATTTTGTATGCCAACAAAAACTTACTTTTCTAATGAGACTTTGTACCTTATTTTCTTTAAATACACATTTATATTTGCAGGCAAGTATTGTGACATTGAAATCTTTGTTGAAGAAAGGCAGTTTTTAGGCCACAAATGCATACTGGCAGCCCTCAGTCCACTTCTGGAGCAAAAGATTGAAACTGCAGAAAAAGATTACTATGATCAGATTGTTCCACACAAATCAAAAATTGAACTTTCAGGAATTTCTGCAACTGGCTTCAGTTTATTATTCGATTACATGTACACTGGAGAACTAAATGTAAGTTATTGCATTTTAATGTAAGTGCTTATCATGTCATAAATAGGTAGCAGTCCAAACAATGAACTTACTTGGTTTGCAGATTAATGAGGAAAATGCCAATGAAGTCACCATAGCAGCAATGATACTGGAAGTTCAACCAGCTATTCAACAAAGCGTAGAATACAAGCAAAAAAAATTTGTTGCCAACAGTTTGCCTGTCAACAGGCCCTTGAGGTGTGTTAAAGTACTACATGTTTGGTCATATTGGGCTCTTTTGCTCACCTACTTTTGAACATAATTAACCGTTTTATTATCCCACTTTTTAAAAATATGATCATGAACTTGTGCCATCTGTTTTGTCACTAGCTTGGTGAACCCAAGCCATACATGGTTGCTACTTACTCCAGTGGTATAATTTTAAACAATGTCCGAATGGAATTAATTATGCATCCCCTTTTAAATTAGGGGTTGTTAATGCAAGTTCAATGCGATTTTGTTCTGATATTTTGGTCAAGAAAGAGTTGTTTCTTCAATTTTTCACGCATGATAGATAGGTATCTGAAGTTGTGCTTGGTTGACCCACAGGTCCCCAAAACGTGAAAGTAAGTCACCTGGAAGTTTTCTATTTTTGTAGTTGATACAATGCAAAGTATTGAAAAGTATCATGTGATTTTAGGTTTGATTAACCCATTTAAACCCCAAATATCCCGTTGTTTGTTTATATGTACTAATCCCAATGCATAAAAATTTGAAATGTGGATATGTGGGGTGCTTTTCATCAGTTGTTTAAATTTCAACCTTATCAGCCAAGTATAACATTTAAAGCCCCAAACATGTGGATAAATATTGGCTGTTATGTCCCATGCAAAATAACCAGATGCAAAAGGAGTGATTGAAAGGTTTAAGACCAAAGCAGTGTGGTAGCTTGATAGTCCTTTTGCTGAATAAAATTAGGCTGTAATTGTGCAGTGGTGACCTCAATACGGTGTTCGCTATTTTGCGATGTAGAAGACAGTTCTGCACAGCAATTTTGTTTATCATTTTTAGTTTAGTTCTGCCATAGCGCTGTATAGTTGTATGTATCATACATGCAACACCTCCCAACTTATAGGAAGTGATAGTCATGTTTTGTGGCAGACGAACCCCAGCAGTTGATATTACACCACTGCATTTCTTAATTGTGTAGTGGTAGCCTCTTTTGCTCAATTAACTTTTTGCTCAATTATGGTGCAAACGACAATATTTTACAATATATTTGCTTCTATTGACAGTTGTACAGTAGCATGTTGTTTTATATTTGGTTGGTCAAAAATCACAATGCTGTTGTTAAATTTATAGCGCATCACTAAAACTGCTTTGAAAAAGGTTGTTTAGAGTTTGTTTTGTGGTTGCTACTCGACTGAATGCTAATGCTACTTGGCTGAAGTGACCCATACGTTAATGCTAGCAGAAACAATTCTGGTATAAATGTCAAGTTGTCAGTGCTATACATGAATGTACAACTTTGATTTGTGGGGATGCTTGCATGTTTTCCTGCAGGTACAATCATGCAATAAAAGCAATGGAAACAATGGGACACAATGTATATTATGTATATTCTTCTTAAATGCGGTATTAGTGTCTGTAAAATGGCAATGTGGTTATAGCCACCCTTTGTTTAAAATTAAAAAGTAACCTGTTTTCCCAAGCCCCTTCTGTGTAAAAATGGCAAATTCTTGTGCATTATTTTGTTTGTCTTATTACCAACAGTAACAAACTTCCACAACAGTAGTCTTTCATTGGGTGCTTTTTATGGCTATAAGATAAAGTTGTATTTCTTATAGCAACAAATTATAATTTGTTTCGCAGACCAACCATTATGGATGTACCTTCAAGTCAGTCTGATCAATATCCTGTGGAAACCTCTCAAGACCTTCAAATTACCAGCGTAGTGTCGCATCAACCATCAGCGTCAATGCCCAAAATGGAAGTCGCAGAAGTCACTTCACCTAACGAGAATTTCCCATCCAGCTCAAGCGTTCCAGACATGTTTGAAAATCAAACTGCTGAGTTTGGATCATTTCCAAGCATCATGCAGTCATTTGAGGCAATGAAAAATAATCCAATGGCCCTTCCTACATTGTTATCCCTTGGTCAAAGCCAGTCCAATGCGCTGCCAACAACAAGTTCTGAAACCACACCGACTGCTACTGATTTAGTGCAGCCAATGTTTCGAGTTGATGATATGTACACAGGTAAAAATTCATGTTATCCTTTGTCATGGCCCAGAGACACTGTTGATGTGCATACAGACAAGTTTATTGACCTTGACCAACGAAACATGAATTTGGTGACCACACTGTTTCAAAATGATTTTATAACTGTTTTAAGCTACATACCTTTAAACACTTTCCCACTCTTACGGTTATAACATTGACTGTTTGTTTGCAGAGGAATTTGATGACAATGGTGACCAAATATGGAGGTGCAAAATGTGCAACAAGTTGTTTCGAAAGCTTTCATATTTAAAATATGTTCACATTCGACTTCACAATGGAAATCGTCCATTTGTTTGTAATTTATGTGGAAAGCAATTTGCTACAAAAGGCAACCTTCTTCAACATCACAAAGTTCATCTAGCAAAGTAAGGTTACATTTGCCATGCTCACATTGTAATGATTCCATGTTGTTCAGTTGTTTATGTACATGTAAAATTAAGATGGTGTTTTTCTCCATTCCCTGTTCACATTTTTATTCATGAAAGTTCATTTGTAAAAAATCCTATTCCTAAAGCTAATATTCATCTGTCTATAGGAATGGCATTCTTCCACACAAGTGTAAGCATTGCAAAAGAGCATTCGCATTGAAAGGAAATTGTCAAAAGCATGAGAAGACACACACTAAACCATATCGGTGTGAATATTGTCCACGTACATTTGCTTTAAAGTGAGTTTTTGCACAGTTTCTCAAGGGCTTATGGTAAAGCTAATACCACACAATAAACTAGGCTGGTTTAATATTCTGGAATCACCTATGTAAGAATGAAAGAAAAGACACAAAATTATTTTGCGGTTTGTCGAAACCAACTATATTTTCTTAACTAGCAGTTATTTTCAGTGCACTTTCTGTTTGGGTCTGTAAAAATGTTTCCGTCCCTTGGCAAGTTAGCAGTCTGCCACCCCTGGTGTAGAATGTATCAATGGGCGGTTGGTGTGTGTGTGTGTGTCATATTTATTCATTTGATTTTTGTGGCAGGCATGACTGTGTGCAGCACCATCAGAAACACCATGCTGGCAGTGACACAACCACCCTTGGTCTCAAGTGCGAGAAATGCTTAAGTCTATTTCCACAACGCTTCGGCAAGGAATATATGAACCATCATTGTCCACATCCAAAGCTCAGCTAAGTGTGGAGGACATACAGCTCTGTAAACATTTATTTGACAAAGTCCTGTTACACCATCAGAGGTGTAAGTTTTTACTCTTTGTACTTCAACAGTGTTGAGTTAAAAGCATCAGTGGTATGTTTGCTGCTTGAACATAGTTTACAAACTGCTTAAAACCGGGATAAGTGGGAATTCTAAACTTTGTCCTGCATTTTACTTCTCTTTGTATGTTATTTTATCTGTCCAGAGATAGTTGTTTTTGGTGTGGGTATAAAATCAAGTATTAGCCTAAATTGTTACAGCTGAGGTATTTTATCATACAACTATTTGTTTGTGATAGTGTTTTCACAAACAGTATGTTTATCTTTTAATGATATAACTAATTTTAAATTTTCTTTATTTCCGTTTTTTCAAAATGCAGTTTCTTATTGCTGTTATGAATTTTTTTAGTTTGCTGTTACCTCCCTGCACAGCCTGTCACTGGTAACATTTGTATGTTTGTGATTAGTTTCTTGACTAACACAACTTTCGCAGCAAAATCATTAGGACTTAGGATGTGACTATCTCTTCTAAAAAGTTAAGATAAGTTTTTTGATTTCTTTTGTAACAGTTATTTGACTTAATGCAGTGGTTTTAAACCTTTTTAGTAGCATTGCTGCATAGAACCTGATGGATGTTAATCACTCCCTTAAATAATAAATACAAAATAACAAATTGCACCTCAAAACTATTATGTCACAGAAAAACGGTAATCTAATTACCACCCGAAAAATGTCCAATTAACCCAGGTTTAGAACCACTGAAAAATGATAAAAGTGACAAGCCAGTCATTTATTACATGTAGACAAGTGCACTGAATCATTTCACCCAACAGTTTTATTCTGCATACACAACACAGATGCTACTTGAATAGCTCACAATCAAGGTGAACAAGTTTGAAGAAAAACAGGGCTTAACACACTGTCTAATGCTGTATGATTGGTCCCATGCCTTCAGCACCTTCTGGCGTAGGATAATCAATTATTACTGGTTTGTTGCAGGGATTATGCCTTCGATCCACGATTGTACAGTTGATGTAATTGCATGTTCCATCTGTGGTGTATCCGTATGCTGCAAAGATATCATTGTTTAGGCAGGCCCTTTTTGCATAACTTTTTAACAATGTTTTTTGTATTAATCGCTTCAAATGTGAACATGTCATGCAAACTTCAAAAATGTGCACAATAAAACTTAGTTGCTTGTTTCATTTTATAACTCAGACAAAGTCTAACTTAACTACAAGTCTGAGAGGATTTTTAGGAACTGCTTGATTTAATTAAGCAAATGAGCAAGTAAAATTGTCACTCGTTTCTGCAACAAACCTTCATGGATGTGTCCATACACATGATATTTGGGCTTAATTCTCTGCTGCACAGCATTGATTAGATCGACATCTCCTACACACATGCCATAGGGATCCACTGTATCATTGTAACCTGTGTTAAAATAAAGTAGTTGTTTAAAAATCCTACATATTGCTTTTGCCTGACACAACACAAGGTGTTTTTACATAAACACACTGTGTTTGAATACTTCCTGTTGTTCGATGTTTGGCACTAAAATGACAACACATTGTACTTAAATGCTTGGGCAGATGTGTAGGTTGCACTCCAATTGTGGGTGCACTATGCGATTATTACATTTTACTACATATTATGAGGCAAGTTGGAATGAAGCAACAACCTGCTGGGGGCGAGTGTGTTAACAAAATGTCAATCCCTTCTGGTATTTTGTTCCAACACTGGAGTAAGGGCTGGCCACGCCTCATATTGAAAGCCCATCCACCAAACTCAGGGTTCCTGTGCAGTAAGTATTGAATGAAAACAGTTGTTGAATAAAAAATTAAAATATCTACCATGAACACCCATGAAGCCTTATTCCGTTCACAGTAACTTCAGAGTCATGTAGAAATGTACAATTGGACAAAACCTTTGGCCAATCCTTACATATGTCTTCAGGAATAACATGCAAAAACTTGAACCTGTGTAAGTAAACCAAATTAGCTTGTAAAATAATAACTGCTTCAAAACATACATTTTATTTAATGTTTAGAATAACATATTTTTGAATACTGACAAACACAGATTACTCTTATCTATATGTTATGAGTTGCATACCGACAGTAAGAGCCATCTGTTTTACTCTTTCTGACATTTGCCATTATTCTTTCATCAAAGGAAAGCTCATGGTTGCCAGCAATCACAATTTTATGCTTATGAGGAAGTGTAGAAAGCCAGTCATTGAAATCTTCAACTTCCTCAAGTTTTCCTAAATCTGTGAAGTCTCCACAATGGATAAGAACATCTCCTAATGAAAGAACAAATGTACAAAATTTGAACCAGTAACAAGCAAACCTTATGGTTTGGTTTACACTAAAAAGGTTAAGGCAGAGACTTTTTTCATAAACCAGTCTATGGGCCTTGTAAGTGAAAGACATTTAAACACAAATTGTAAACATCTTACCATCTGGAACAGTGTGTCTCATCTGTCTGTGCAAGTTATGGGTATCAGAAATACACACAAAGCGGGTATATCCCTCTCGTTTGGGAGCATCAAGAGGGATTGGGTCGACGCTAAATACAAAACAAGTGTTCTAACAGTTATAAAAACTTCATTAGTTTCTGCAATTGTTAAGTTTCTTGACTTTTAAACGTTAATATCCAAACATTCTATCACGCACTTTTCACAAGGCAATCTTTCATCTCGTCGCATTCTTTCCACAAATTGTTCAGGTGCTTGGTGCATCGGATGTGAATAGTCCATAGTTACAAAGCAGATAAATAACTTATTAACGTACAGAGTAAGCTTTGTAGCCTCCTGATATNTTTTTACTGTTGTGTGTTCATGCACTGGTGGCATAAAATGTTATCTGGTAAGGATACAAATTTCAAATGGTGATACATTGGATCATAATGGTATGTCACCACTCACCCAGAAGTCCCCTAAAGTTAATATGCAACTTCTCAAACTCCTAATCACAGAACATTTTGCCATACTATAGGTGGGGTGAATGTTCCCGTCAACTAAAAGTTTGGCTCGCTTTTTAATAATTGTTCAGTTAAAGAGAATTTTCCACAGGAGGTCATCATGTCTGTTTGACCCTTTTACATGTGTGTTTACAGAAACAGTCCTGTATTAAAATTACCCTTCTAGGTATTTTTACAAACTAATAAACACAAACATATATGTATTGAGTAGGTGAATCTGTGCAAATAACAACGACACGGAATGTCCCAAGTATGCCAGCCTTCCAAGACAGTGAGCTGAAATCTGTTAAACAAGCAACAAAAGACCAAGAAGCAAGTGCACCATTACTTACTTCAAACATGAATGATACAGCTGTATGAATGGTTGATTTTTTTGACAACTTTTTGTGTGCAGATACAAGGTTATAACAAAGTATTGTCTTGCCAATTTTTACTCTTACAGTGCCTATTAAATAAACAAAAACGATCAAATGTGGCACTTTTGTTGCAAATCAAAGTTTTTGTTTTAATTCCTAGTAGTTTATTTTACTGGTTCGGTTTGATATAATGTCAAGTGCAGTGCTTTGTAAAGTTTTAGATTTCGTTTGCCATTTCCACAAATTGCCAAAATTCATTCACCTATTTACAAAATGTATAAATCGACGAAGCAATGGGCAACATATATAACATACAACAAAGTAATATGGCTTGCATTTGACTGATTGGTGCTAGAAGACAAGCATTCTACTTTTTAGTGTTGATGAAAAAAATAAAAGCAGATTAGCAGTTGGCATAAAAACATTTCAGTTACCCTAGAGAAGCACTGGTCTATAATCCAATACTAATTAGATTTAGTCTGCAATATAACATTTTGTTGTAAAAAATAACAAAAATGACGCGCGTTTGTGCAAGACACACCACACACATCCCTCCTCAAAACAAGCCAGCACAAACCCTACAGCCCAAAACGTAGTTCACCCATATTTTCTATCGGCATATACATCTGCAATTCCTGGCTTGTGTCTGTGTAGGAAGTACAATGTGAATTTTTGCTTCTATCTTTGTAACATGCGACAAACAACGTACTTTTATGTGTGTATTAAAAGAAAGTACTTCATGCATGACTTAACATAACGGATTTTGACAACATAGATATCTTCCATTGTAATTTGGCGGGTAATTTTACGAAATTGTTTGATCGAAAGACTTTTTAAAATTAAAATTAAAGTAAAATTTGCCAAGGCTGAAACGAAAAGGTATTTTAGACAAGCTTATTAGGTGACAGAAAACAAGCTCAAATATAAAAGTGCTTTAAGTGATGTAATGAACGAGTTAAAGGGGAAAAAACGAGGACTGGTCCAGATAACAGACACAAAATGACAATTTGACAATTGTTTGTGCTACACAGCAAACGCCTAATTACTCAAAGCTGAAGTCCAAGTTTTAAATTAATGACTAATTATATTTTGGATCGACTAATATGGTTTAATCACAACATTGGTTTATAAAGCAGCTTTTTTTACCTTGCGTTTTTTAATGCAAAAATTTCATATTAAACCATTTGGATCAATTAAACAAATTTTAAACTGTATTTTTAGCACTGTAGTTGTTGTTAAGAGTGAAGTGGATTCACTTCATTTCAAACATTAACTGGACACAACTTTTGGTGAATTATTCTGTTTTAAAGTTTAACCAATTTGATAAAACTGTTATTTATATCCATGGTTCACTTACCCGAAACAAACCAAACCTGCAAAAGAATGTCCACAGCTCGACGGTCAAAAAAAGAGTCACCAGTGGTGATATCTTTCATGGATTTTGTAAAGGTAGATGTTATTCCAAAGAGGTCAAATTCAGCAGTAAGTAATGAGATCCTACCAACAAATAAAACTGAAATCAAAAAGAAACAATACTTTCAACAAACCGTGCAAACTGGAAAGCGGAAGCGCACCAATGCAGCAACAGACTCCAAAACTACATCAAAACGAAAGAAATCTGATGATGGAGAAGTTGTATACATTGACAAATATATTGCTCCAAAGAAAGTTAAAACTGGCAAGCAGCTTTTAAAAAGTACACAGGTACTAAAGACAGTTTCAAAGAAAGTTAAGAAAACAAAACACAGAAGGTCATCTTCAGATGTGATAGAAATTAAAGTGATTAAACCACCTCAATTCCAGAAAGATGTGGCGAAGACAAGGTCCTCTGCCGGCGCTGAATCTTTACCATGTGAAACACATCAAGAGGGTATGAAACTCTGTAGATACTATTGTTACTGGGTATGGAACTAAATCAGATTATTTTTTTAAATCTGTAAACTGTTTTTTTAAATTATTGGATTGTAAGATCTTAATAATGGTGTATATTGTTATTTTGGGAAATTTTGAATTCTTTTGTCAAAGCTGACATCCTCCTGTGTTTTTCAGAAACACCACTGTGGGCTGAAAAACATAAACCAAAGTCACCTGCTGATCTGCTTGTTAACCAATCGACTGTTATAAAATTGCAAAGATGGTTAAAAGAATGGAGAGAAGTGATTGAAAAGGAAAGTGTTTCCTTGCAAAAACAAGCTGAACGACAACAAAACAAGAAAAAAAGTAAGGAGAATAAAATCCTATTTTAAGAATGAAGATGTACCCATTAATAAGTGAAAAAAATTATATAACTTTTTTCTAAAAGATGTGCACTATGACCGGCTACTTCAGCTTACTAAAATACCTAACAATCTTTATTCAAAATTTTACAAATATAATGTTTCAAGTTAAATATTTGACATGTATAATACTTGTATATAGCATGAATATTCAAATACTAACAGTTTTTGCATCTCAGAGAAGTCCAGTGGCTCGTCATCGGACAGTGACTTTCGTTTATCTGACGAGGATTCAAGAGGCCATAGCTTATGCAATACATTTGTGCTTGTTGGACCAACAGGGTGTGGAAAAACTGTCACTGCATATACTTGTGCAAATGAACTGGGGTTTAAGGTAAAAACTGCAACTAAAGTTTTGTTAGATTATACTTGAACACTATTCATACAACAGTTTGTTAAAGATAATGATTGTATAGGGTAAATTTGCTTTGGTCATGAGGCCCTCTAATGGTCATGGGGTAAGCTCAAACAAAAAAGCATAGGAATTTAATGCAGCAGAAATTTCATTTGGTTTTTGTGCTGTTTTTGAAAACTTATGTATATATGCAACCTAGGTTTTGGAAATCAATGCATCCTGCCAAAGAAGTTATAAGCAAGTCATGGCCCAACTGCAAGAAGCTACACAATCTCATTTGGTTCTGAAGCAATCCAATAAGGATACTCCCAGCACCAAAACAAGTAAACAACAGCGATGATTAGCCCATAATTTTTACTTTTACAGAGGGTAAATTTCGAGAATTATTTGCAGATTTAGTGAAAACAGCAACATGCAAAGGTATGGAAGGTTTTTTCAAGAAGCAGACTTCAAAATCAATGTCACTTCCTTCAACAAAAGATCAAAATTCATTGATTCTTTTTGATGAGGTAAAATGTATACCTAGTGAAGTAGGAAGTATCATGAAGTTGGGCTTCACCTGTAAGGTTCTGTAATATAATTATCCACTTTCAAGCAGTAACAATCATACTGTACTAAAGTGTTTTCTGTAGTTAAAGTTTAGAGCAGAGCATAAAGTTAAAAGAGTGTAATTGTAAAAGTTTGCTCAACAACCGTATGTGTGGATCTGTTTATTTTATGGAACAGGTTGCATATGATCAATACCACCAAACTTTTTTTCAGGTGGAGGCAATACTCGAAAATGACAAGGGATTTTGGTCTGCTGTACAGTCGTTTTCAAGCATTAGCAAGCGCCCAATTTTATTAACCACCACCAAGGAATCAGCACTGCAAAACTTGACAGGAAACTACCTTGCAGCACATGTACCTGCTGCTTCCAAGGTGTGACAGTCAAAATTTTATTAAGCGCTGTTTTGCACCTCATAACACTGTGTACATGTATGCATTATTTCTTTGTTGTTATGTCCCGGGAGCTTTTTCACCCCATTAACATGTTTTCAATGTGCTTTTGTTTAGGAAAAGCTTTGCAGCTTGTTGCACGAAGTGGCATCAAATGAAGGGTCAACAGTGGATGCATTGGATTGTGATGAAGCTGTGTCTAGTATGAAGTGTGATATAAGGCACTCATTTATGTCATTACACTTTTGGACTCAAGCCCCCAAAGAAAAATCAAAATCCATCAAACCAAAACAACGGTCAAGGTCCAATTCCAGCCTACAGAATGTTTCATTGTCCAGCAAAACGCCCATTTGTAGGTTGACATCCAAGTGTTGGGGTGTAGAAGACATTTTAAAATCAACAAAAAACCTCGGTGATTCGCTATCTCCAATCCATGAAGACAGTTTAAAATCTTTAGAGGATTCTGTTTCACATATGATCAAACATGACCTATCCGATGTTTTGTTTCAATCACGTTTCAATCTGATTGGAGCACAAGTAACAGACCATGTGAACTCATCCCTTACCATTCATGTTCCAAAAGGTATAACCCTAAATTTATGTTGTTAAAATAAATTTTTGAATATAGACCACTTTGTGGACACAAAAGTTTAAAAACTTTTAAAACAATAGAATTTAACTTCAAGTAACTTGCGTATTATTATGGGTTCCCTCCTACGAAATATTGTTTTACTCTGTTTTTTTTCTGTCCAGCTTGAGTTTGTTCCCATGTTTTGGTCAAGAAAGAGTTGTTTAAATTTCTTCAAATTTTCATACATGATAGATGGGTATCTAAAATTGTGCACTGACAACTTTTTTTCCCCTGTTCACCCACAGGCCCTAAAACGTCAAATTTTTGAAACAGCAATATTTAACAAAGTAAGTCACCTGGAAGTTTCCTATTTTGATAGTTGATACAATGCAAAGTATTTTAAATGCTCTTTGGGTTTAGTTTGGATTCAACTATTTTTAACCTTTTTAACTTAAAAATTCAGTTTTTGTTTACATAAGTTTGTTTTGAACAAACTAGATTCTCCACCAGCCTTTTTCGGGGATAACAATCCGAGTCATCCAGACATTGATGCAGATTTTCTGTCCCTTGCATACAATCGACCGCTCATGCCAAGTTCCAACTCCATGACATTTCCATACAGCTGCAACGGTGACAGCATAGCAAGCATTACTTCAGATGGGATCCCCATATCGTCCATGTGTTCAGAACCTGAACCAAACCTGCCTATTGCAAACAGTTCATTTAGCACTGCCTCCTTAAATGATTTGTCAAAATATTTTGAAAACTTTTCCTTGTGTGACCGATTAAGCCACATCTATGCAAAGACATATCCTCAAGCTTCCAAGTGTTCAGGGAATGCAAAGCTTTATGATGGTCTCTCAGATGATATAGGTTTGTATTGTCAATCTCATGTAAAATTTACCCAACGCTTAGGACATGAGGG
The DNA here is from genome assembly GCA_008931825.1 of Phallusia fumigata. Lineage (NCBI taxonomy): Eukaryota > Metazoa > Chordata > Ascidiacea > Phlebobranchia > Ascidiidae > Phallusia > Phallusia fumigata. Next base: position 12,840 of record QXVZ01005758.1, read on the forward strand.
CTACTTCACCTTTGTCAATTTTTCACACACAAAACCCGTGTCTGTAAATGGGCCGTGTAAAAATTTAGCGCATATTTATGAACAATTAATTTTATATTTGACTCCACAGTAACCAAAGT
>QXVZ01005767.1:0-39876 GCA_008931825.1 Phallusia fumigata
GATTCGCTGGTGGAAAGGAAGGGTCGAGCTCCAATCGGGGTGAGGATAACAGCCATAGAGATCGTACATTTTACATTATTTTACTTTTGCATAAAATCGTTTCAATCCCTTATTATGGGACCTCATTCCGTTACTAATGGGGATACATGTTGTTTTTACTTCTTTTGGTCAACAAAAAGTCGTTAAAGTTTCTTGAAATTTGCACCTATGATATATGGGTATCTGAAGTTGTGCACTGTAACTTTTGACCCCAGTTCACCCATCAATTACCCCACAGGTCCCCCAAAATGTATATTTTTTGAAATACCAATATTCATTTGTTTCTTTTTAGTTCGCGCTCCCAGATTTCGTCACGTGGCCAGCTGATTGAAATCCACGACAGCAAAATGTCGGATACGAGCAGGTACAGATGTACGGCAAGCAATGTAGCTGGTGACGACAGCAAGTCGTTTGACGTTGAAGTTCAAGGTGAGAAATGTTTCTGTTAAACTCTGTAGATAAAGAAGTGAGTCTTAAACACGTAAAAGTTTAAAACCAGTGATTTCCAAAGTGGGGCATCTTAATATTATGTCGGGACGGACATAGGATGTGGTTTCCTCGCTTTACTATACAACGGAACATGGAGGCAATTAGAAAACGAGTTATTAACAATGAAATACTTTCTAGTGAGTCTGAGTAAGAGTGTGTGCGTGTTAACACATACCATGCATATACAACGTACATACATGAAATACTTGGTGTGTATAAACGTTCATTTGTAATTATCACATAAGATATTTTCAAACTCTTCACACCCTCAAGTGGAGGGGAGGGGGGGCATTTCCCAAAATCGGGTAAAAAACATTAGTTTAAACGAAAATAAATTAAGTTTGCTTTGTTACTTTTAGATTCCGTCAGAATACTTTTTACACTAAACTAGCAGAGTTGTTTGATAAACCAAAACAGCTGACGTCATAGATATTACACTGTTTTACCACTATCCAACATTAGATGCAAATTACCCTTTAGGCACAATCCGATCAAAACAGAAAATATTTTCTGTGTCCTGTATGTGAGATGTTCATTGCGTATATGGGGTGTTTGGAATACTTGATGTTTCAAAGTACCCGCCGGGGCATACAAAGATTTAATAAAATAAAACAATTTTTAAGATGAATTAAAAGATGAAGTGAGAAAAGTAAAAAGATAAATAAAACATAAAAAAGAAACGAAACAAACATAAACAAATAATCTAACACAAATCTAGAATCTAAACTAATAAAATCGGAGCAGTAACATCAGTATTCATTACTTTTTTTGAGATAAATTAAAAGACGGTTTAAAAAAATAAAATGATTAATAAAACACAAAAAAGATAAACAAAACATAAATAAATAACTAAAATTAATTCTAAAATCATTCATTTGTGTCCTCGCAGTGTCGCCGAACTTTAACAATGGAGATGAGACAGACTTGGTTGATGTGAATGAGGGCTCACCTCTTCACATCCACTGTAAGATCCATGCCGTTCCAGCTCCTGAACTCACGTGGTACAAGGACGGTCGACCTTTGACCCCGCAAGATAGCGACGTGTACATTTTCCCAGGCGGTCGGACTCTTCAGATTATCAGTGCAAAGTTGGTAAACTTGTTCCTTGCTGTTAAGCTTTTCTATCTAGGAATTAGCAAACGAAATTTAAAATTTTGATTTCTACGTACAAACCATACAAATGTCACAAAAATAATGATTATGGTAAAGCAAATATTGTTTTATTATGACATTAACTTCTTAAAACTGTAAGATTAGCTCTTTGGGTAATAATGGGATTTGCAATTGGATTTGAAATTATGTTTCTGAAACTATCATGTTTTGAGCGTGTCTTTGAAACTGACGTCAAATGTAAAACATAAGCGAAGCGACAAAGCTCATTTGATTGTAAATTATTTGTGAAGATAAATTATTCTTGTCTTCGTATATATTGTAAATCTAAAAATTCTTAATGCCTTTAGAACTTATTCGAATAGAACGCAAACTTAGTTTAAAACCGTGTTTATTCCGCAGACCATCGGATGAGGGAGTTTATACTTGTGTGGCGACCAACGATATCGGAAGTGACGACAAACAGACACGAGTGTCGGTGAATGTGGCGCCATCTATCGGTGACAGAAACAGAAATAATTTACCTGAAAACGTTCAACCAAGTGTCGGAGATCCATTTACTCTGGACGTAAGTTCTTAAATTCAGTTCGTCGTTTAAAAACCTTAATTTTAGTGTGTATTTCAGAATTTAAACTTAACTTCTTTTCAGTTTGTTTTCTTAAAGAAAAAATATGCTTGGCTTTTTGCATATGTGCACAATTCATAGCAATCATAAAAAAATGTAAAACTGCTTTGTGTGTTTTTTTCAATCGAGAGCAATGTTTTTATTTGGGACTATTTCAAAACATTTTTGTGTACGTACCTTGAAATTGTAGTTTTACATTTAACATTTCAATTTTTTTGGTGTTGTACCTTACAAATGTGGTAACCGGTTTCAGTGTCCGGCAAGCGGAAATCCGGATCCAGTTATAACTTGGTATAGAAATGGAGTACCACTTAATGTGAGTTTGAGTAAATACGAAGCAGAAGACGGTGGAAGAATGTTGACTGTCAGGTATGGAAGGAAATTTTAATTTTCAATACTTTCAACTATCCTAATGCACCATAGACGCGATGCGTGCAGAAGGTACAATGTCAATTAGGATTTTGCATCAAAGCGTGTGGAAAAATCTAACCTGCGATGGGATTCGAACCCACGACAGGAGCTTATCCGGGGCTGGCGCTCTACCAACTGAGCTAGATAGTCCTTCAGCAGTATATGATTCATATCCTAGAATATAGTTAAACTTTTTACTGAAAACGTTTTTGTATAAGTCCAATTTAGTCACAAACTATTGCAGAAACTAAAATCAGCAACAAAAATTGTCTGTAACCTTTGTTTAAAGCCATGAAAACGCGTAAATATTCGTATAAAACTGAAAACTTTTAAATTGACCGAAAAAGCTTGTTTGTCACGGTCACGGTTGACTGCACGAAGCACATTCGGAACCCGCTTGTTCCATTTAACCGTCATCTACCATCACACATTTTAACAAGTTAACCTTTCCACCAGGGATTCGAACCTGGCCGATTCCGGACACTACGAGTGTCGAGCGAAGAACAAGGCGGGAAGAGACAGCAAGATTTTCCGCGTAAATGTTCGCGTTCCCCCGACCATCAGCGGACCTCCCTTCGAACGACGCATCGCCCTCAAGAACAGCGCGGTGGTGTTGCTATGCGACGCCAGGGGAATTCCCGAACCAGTGAGTACATTCGAATTTGCGGTGCAATAAAAATCACAAAGAAAATGAAATTAAACCGATATTGAAAGAATAAACTGCTGGTTAAAACGTTTGCAAAACAATTTATTCGCTATTTTTAAGTATTCTGGCAGTTATGTTTTTAACTAAGCTCTTTTAAAATCTTTGTTTTGGGTTCCTAAGAAGATAATAGTTCAATAAGCTTACAAATCCTCCAATGNAGTACATTCGAATTTGCGGTGCAATAAAAAAATTACATGAAAAAATGAAATTAAACCGATTTAAAAAGAATAAAGCAAAAGTTTAAAAAAGTTTAAAACATAACTGCTGGTTGAAACGTTTGCAAAACAATGTATTCATACAAGCTTTCTGGCAGTTATGTTTTCAATTAGGCTTTTTTTAAATCCTTGTCTAGGGTTCCTAAGAAGATAATAGTTCAATAAGCTTACAGATCCACCAAGGCAACTGCTTTAAGCTTTTTGTCAATATTGTTTACTCCCAAACACAGACCTTAGTTTGCCATTATTGCTGGAATGCAGAAAAAATCGATTCTTGTTGAAGCACAAGGCAAACTTCGCATTGATGTTCAGGAAAGGTGCATTAGTGCAGAAATCGTCCTATTTTTCTTTGAGTGATTTTCGAACCTTTATTGTTTCTTATCGCCTTTTTCTTGCGTGTGAGTTGCAATTACTGACGCTTTTGTGTTGGTGCAGACGAGTGCGTAGAGGTTGTAGTGATAGTGGCTCGGATTTTATACTTTTAATCCTTTTATGATTTTTACATTTGATAATTTGACATTATTTATATATGTTACATATTGTTCAGAACTGATGATGCCATTTGTTTGGCGAAATCGATTTTTTTACTCGCAATAAGAAATACACAGACTGATTTGAGTGTGCTGCAAGCTTCAGCCCTATTATGATGTTCAGGAATTTGTCACAGAAAAGTTTATTTTCCTAATTTCTAGTCCCTGCAATGGATGAAAGATGGCGTTCCGCTGCACCAGACGACAGTGAGCCATTCAGTTATATCGGAAGGGAGACTTCTAATTTTACTCACTGTCCAAACTAAAAACAACGGGGATTTCACCTGTATCGCGACTAACGCAGTGGGAGAGGTAAGTGCATGATTTTATCGCTCGTATTTATGTTTAAACAGGTAATTTGAAGTTTAAACTTCATTGCTATTGAGTTGGGCAATGGTCACTTGCCTGGGTCAAAGAGCATAGGACCCAAGGTTCGAACCCCACCGTGTCCCTTAACAAAAAACGTTGTGTTGTCGTAACCAACACTTGTAAAAAAGTCAGCAATAAAAGTTTGCTTTGATTTGAGGAACTGTACAACACTTTGAAAGTGTTCCAATCGAGTTATTAGATCCAAAGTGTCACGTTCCGTTTTCACGGGTACGCAAAAGATGGGTCTGACTATTGGAAGTTCCTTAACAGCAACGCACTCGTACTCTGATCAGCAATGGACCTTTTCCTACACCTTTATTGTCTTATTCAAATAGAATCAAATACACAAATCACGATTACTTACATACGTAGTGAACGATTATAAATTACACCACTACACCGAACTACCATTTAAAACTACATATAAACTGAATTCCTTTACGTGTAAACTTCTACCAGCGCGAGTTTGTACTAATATGAAGTGTTTTAGAAAACTGAGGGCGACTTATACCGTTTGGGTAACAATGGCTGGGGTCAACGCGTTAAATCTGCTTGACCTTTTTCCCAGTAATAACAACAATGGTGGCTGCAGCGAGTAACGGGCGACGCGATAAAACTGGCACATTATGGATAAAAACAAAAGAAATGAGGGTGCGAAGCGGCCATTTGAAATAAAAGATTTGATACGCACAGTAAACGTCCGGTGGTTGTGGGGTGTCGTCGCATGAGAATTAGGCCATGGACTATCGCATTAGGTCGATCTCTAACATATTTGTGACACAAAGGTTATGGGTTCAAACCCCGGCTTAACCATAACCAGTTACTTTCCATCTCAGGCTCGCAAGACGTACGAGCTGACGACCCACATAGCTCCAGTGTTGCCCGACACAGTGGGAAAGATAGTCGTGAACAAGGGTGAAAACGCCACAATAAGTTGTGAGGTCAACGCCGTTCCACTTCCCGACGTACGATGGACCAAGAATGGAGTCCCTGTCGCACCTTTGCTGGTGAGTGACGTATGCAGTAGTGACGTGGTAGTGTGATGACGTAGCGTTGTCCCTTGCTGGCAAGTGACGTCAACAATTGTGAAGTACAATTGACGTGATGTAATAATAAGCCGACGTAGCGGTGTCCCTCCCCGGTAAGTGTCGTAACAATGATGTGATAGTGACGTCGTCCTAATAAAATAAAGAGTATGATTAGTTTGAACTCCTCGAGACTATTTATGTACAATTATCGTTCCTTTGTGCTCAATTAATCAGTTAAAATTTAGAAACATTGTATGTGAACAAGTGGTTAGCACGGCTTGTGTTGTAATTAAGTGTTATTTTTTACACAAACTTTTGATAAGATGTTGCGCTAATTTATAAGGTGATTTTGGTATACTGCTTAATTGCAACGGGCTTTTGTAATGCTGTGAACAAAACCTGGAGGTTTGTGAATCAATGTCTACAATTCCTGTTTGTAAAAGTTTACCTAAAAATAAGTTTGCTTGCTAAGGTTTTCTTGTATTTCGCAGGATGGAAAGATAGAATTTTCATCAAACAATCAAGTACTCATATTGCATGATGCTGAGGAATCTGATGTTGGAAGTTATGTTTGCACAGTTTCTAACGCTGCTGGAATTAAGTCAAGGTTAGTATTTGGTGAAACTAAACAACACAAAATTGAGCGTTTTCATATNGCAAAACAGAGGAACATGACACAGGGGTTTACGTTTGTCACGCATCAAATATTGTTGGTGAAGAGAATCAAGTCACCAATCTACAAATTAATGGTGAGATAACTACAGAATGATCTCAAAGTTACAAGCATATCAAACTTATAACTGCCAATTTTGCATTTTTTAAAATCTTTTATCATGAAGTGTGTACTACCACCGTCCATGGTGCGTATTTTGCTTATCAAACACATATGATTCTTTTTGTATAAGTCTCAAACCGATGACACTAAATGTGCAAAAAATATGTATTTGCAAATAGTGTATTGCCGCAATGAAAGTTTTTGTTGAACCAAACCATATCAGCATCCTGTTATTAAACACGAAATCTATGGTTTAAAATTGACGACTGACATTTTAATTTCGTAAACAGAAATTTTAGTCAATCAAGTAAAAATTGGCCTGTTTGGGGAAATATAAAAAAATTCCAAATCTTTTTTGTTTCACTTTAGTTCCTCCCGCAATCGTGACGTCATCGAGGAACGTTGACGTCATACAGGATGACGACACGCGTCTGGAGTGCTTGGTTACTGGAATTCCACAACCGGCGGTACAATGGTTTAAGAACGGCGCCATTGTGACGTCAGACTCGCATGACAATCTTCGTATATCGGATGAGGGGCAGGCGCTCACTATTGTTTCAGCCCAGGTTCGAAAAAGATGTTCAAATTTAAAAAATCAAATTATTTGGCAATAAAGTAATTGCCAACATGAGTTTTCGAGACCATTGTTCATATAATTGGTACAAAATTTAAGAGCAAGAGTCCCAAACGCAAACACTGTAAGTTAGTACAATAATTGAGATTTGGGTGCCACTGCTTGTTTATGTATCTTGAATTTGGTCAAATCTTAACTAGTGATATCAATACAGGACATATATTTGTAACGACTAATTCTGATCATATTTAGGATTGTTTCTCCCAAATATTGACCATTGCATGACCACTATTGGCTTTCCCCTTTTGAAAACCCCTTTTCTGGTTGTAATATTTGCAGCAATTTCATCCACATCGTTTCTTTTACAATTGTTGAATAAATAAGTTCACTTCCATCTCAGGTTCCAGACGGTGTCGAATATTTATGTGAAGCGAGCAACGTAGCTGGAACTGAGACAGCAAACTTCTTTGTCAGAGTTCTTGTTCCTCCGTCGATGAGAGACCAAACTGAAACTCCACATACTGAGGTAAATATGAGGATGTCAAAGTAAAGGGGGCGTTGGTTCGAATCCCAACTCATCGGTTGTAATTTTATCGACCATTTTTATGTTAGTGAACAATTGCTGAAAGGATCTAGTCTAAAGCATTTACTGGAAGCAAAAAATCATGCACAGTGCGCGGAAGGCAATTAGATAAAACTTAGACACTCATGCCTGCCAACAGCAGTAGATATATTTTATCTATTTACATCACTTCTATTTTCACAATCTCCAGATACTTGCTGGCGAACAAACGACGATGGAATGTCCTGTAGAAGGGGGATACCCCACACCTGAGATTCGGTGGTTGAAGAATTCTCAAGCTGTTGAACTTTCGGAGCGAGTACAGATGTTGGCTGGTGGAAGACAACTTCGGATCTTGAACGCCCACGTCAGTTGGAAACCGAAAAAAATAATTTGTTTTTGTTCTGTCTAGCGAATTTGTTCCCCTTTTTGTGTAAAGAAAAGTCGGTCAAATTTATTCAAATTTTCAAACATGATAGATGGCTATCTGAAGTTGTGCACTGACAACTTTTGAACCCAGTTGACCCATCAGCTCACCCACAGGCCCCCAAAACGTTAAATTTAAAATAAAACAATATTTAAATGAAGTAAGACACCTGTAAGTTTACTTTTTTGATAGCCCCAAACTTTTTCACCCCAAACAATATTATTTTTGTGTAAATGCCCTTTAGTTCAGACATTCTAATCCAAATGTATTGCACGTATTTTGAAAGATGGTGCAAAGTATTTAAAGTATTTTGTGACTTTTGGTTGGATTTGTCTGAATATAATTCGTCCATGTAAAATTCATTTTGCACATACAGGAGACAGACAGCGCAACTTACAGCTGTGTGGCGCTGAATCAGGCTGGAAGTGCCAGCAGCAGCTTCTTGCTCGATGTTTACGGTAAGTTAAATTCATTAATATGAAAAATAACAAATAACCGGGACCAGTTATACATATTTTTTTACCTCAAACATTTACACTGCTGGGTTTTATTGTAATGTAGCGAAAATGTTTGAGATTAAACTCATGCGATGAAAGGAAAGTGAATAAAAAAACTCTGTCACCAGATTTTGTATGATGTAAAACTGACGTTTTTATCATCGCATTTTTAGGTTTTCGACCGGTGTGTTTTCGAAGCCCGAACGTTTCACAACTTATCAATTAACTCCTTTTCCTTGCAGTTAGTTTGTGGTGGGTTTGTTACCCTGATTAGGGCGAGATGTATGGTTTTGTTTACACTGCAAAACGATTCGTTCAATAAAGCCTTAATTTTACAGAAAATCCTTATATGTTATCAAACTAGTTGGATGACTTGCATTTTTTTCATGCACATAAATTGCATTCGTCGTTTCGTCTTTCTTGTTACGTTGAGTAGTGCACGCAAATTGTTTCAAACTTCAATTCTCGTAAACTTTCAGTCCCGCCAATGTTTCTTTCGCCCGAATCGGATGAGATCACGGTATTTGTCGGACAAACAATCTTGTTGGATTGTTCGGTTATCGGAATTCCGACACCAGGGGTCTCGTGGAGCAAGGTAAGTGACGTCATTGCTTGTTACGTCATCGTTTGTGCGGTGTGAATTATACTTTAACTTGAACTCTTTAATTGATAAATTAAAAAAGAAAGTGATTGTCAGCCAATAACTCATCAAGAAACCAGCTTGTTTTATTCTATTGTGGATTTAGCCACGTAGCAATTTAGATGGGTGAACATACACAATCGAAATAAAGTACATGCACACAACCTCGCCTGCTGCAAAGACGAACTGATAATGTTTTAAAATTATCAGCAAACACATTTGCGCAAGAATAATATACAATTTAAACACTAAGAAACACAAGACAGGGACTTGTTGCTTTAACAAAATCAGTACTGCCAGGGAGCTTAGTATAGTGACATTTTCCACTGATGATGACAACAACGATTGTTGCAATGATTCTATTACATTGTATTCACTACATACAAGCTCTCTGGCGGTTGTGTTTCAATAAACAAACATTCACATCAAACACTTTCAGCTTAAAACATATTTTACCCCAAGGACGAGTCTCCTCTTCGTGAGATTACTGCGGATCCATCAAACCGGGTTCGAACCTTGCTGGAAACCCAACAAATCTTCATCAGCAGCGCTGTAGTTGAGGATACCGGTTTGTACAGTTGTGTGGCAAACTCTATCGCTGGGAATGAAAACAAAGACTTCGATGTGAAAGTTTACGGTAAGATGGAAACTATTATTTGTTCGCTTGTATAAATATTTCAAGCTGTGACTTCTAAATATGCAAACTGTATCCGATCAACGACATTGTTTTGAGTTAGCTGTAAATAAATTTGTCGCTAATTTGAAAACGGCGACACAGTTAGCATTGAAATAACCTAAAATTATGTAATTTTAAAGTAATACAACTCAACATCAGTGAAAAAAATATTCTTAAATTTGGTGCGAAGCAATTACTTGCGGCGAAACCACTGGTTTAAAGGGAAACCAAAGTTTTCTTACTTGTAAGTTAAAGGGGATCCATCAGTAATTTTCTAACCCTAACTGCTCTGTTGTCAAACAACTCAACCGAATTTTTATTGGTGGTTTTTTCACTAAGACTCTAACTTTACAAAAGGTATTAAATTAAAATTTTAAACAAACAAACCAAGACATGTCATCTTCACTCACATTAGATCGCACACGCATTGACGGCTCCGATCGAACCGAACGAATCAGTGTGAACGTTGGTGACGTTATCAGCTTGGTTTGTGACGCAACAGCCGTCCCAATCCCAGTACTCACGTGGTCGAAGAACGAGCAGCCATTGGTCGACAGCACAAGAATTTCTGATGACGGGGGTCAGATGTTTGTGGCAAGTGCTCAGGTATTCAAATGTTTCATGTTTCCTTTTTCTATTTAACCATTTAGTTGATTTATGAGATTAAGTTAGTTAGCGATGAATATGACGTTTGTTGTCCGCGGCTGATGTCTTCTTAAAAATAAATAATGAGTCCAAATAGATTTTTTATCATTTTAAATAGATTTTCGAAATAAAACACAATTTTTTAATAAATTCTTTAATAAACACTTTGCCAGTTAATAAATTCAAATCATGTTGGCGAAGTATTTTTAACTATTATTTCTCACAATAATAGTTTTTGTAACACTCTTGCATTATCTAAAGACAACAAGTTTCTTTTCTTATGTCTAAAACACGAAACGACTTTTTCAACTTTTGAATTTTTTCTTTACCAGCTTTCCGACGAAGGGACGTACACGTGTCTTGCTACGTCACCAGCCGGAACTGTCGAAAAGGACTATGACGTCACAGTGAACCTCCCTCCCACGATCGACAGCGCCGATCGCAACGTCACAGCGGTGGTGGGTGATGACGTCATACTGGAATGTCGATCCGATGCGGTCCCTCCCCCCATCTGGACGTGGTTTAAAAACGGAAGACAGGTATCTGAAGTAAAAGTTTCAAAAGATAAGAACTGAATCTTTGATGGTTTGACGTTTTAACTCTTATTGAGTTATCGTCATGACAATAGGACAAAAAAATCATCAAAACGTTAAAATGAAATTTTTTACCTTAATCCATTAGCTTGATTAGTAATCACCCGATTTGTAAAATCGTCGAGTCCCTGAATATTTGCTAAATTTGAAAATTCTTTTTTCTACCTGTTATCACCGAGTGTAATTAGTTACTGTCGTTTCACAGCCGAATTACTGCTTTATATTTTTGTGTACGTGGAGAATCTAACTTTCTTCCTAATCATTGGCTTCACTTTTGAAATTAACAATAATTTGTTAAGTTTACGTTGGGATCTGAACTTCCGTTGAATGGTTGTGTTTGTAACAGATGATTCGATACAAAATCAAATATTAAAGAGTCTATGCTTGAAACTGAATAACAGAATGTTGACTAGTTTGACAAATTAACTAATGTTTGCCAGCTCAACAACGAAGGTCGATTCCTGACACTGCTCGACGTTCAAGTTTCCGAGACTGGAGATTATACCTGTATCGCTAGTAACATCGCAGGTAACGCTCGACTTTCCGTTTTTATTCTGATAAAAGAAAGAATTATTTGGTAATTATGGGTCCCCTTCCTGAAAGGGGACACATATTGTTTTCACTCTGTTTGTTGTTGTTTTTTTTCTTTTTTTTTCTTTTTTCTGCCCTGCAGCTTGTCCATGCCCTTTTGGCATGAAATGTTTGATGGATTGGGATGAAACTTTCACAGCTGGTAGATATGGTCATGGTGATGTACCATTCATTTCGATTGACTTCTTAGCCCCAATGGTTACCCCGCTAGCCCCCAAAAGGGTGAAATATTTCCTTGCACTATGTCTAAGCACTTTGTCATCAAATGTTTGGCGGATTTGGATGAAACTTTTACTGTTGGTAGATATGGTCATGGAGTTGTGTCATTAGTGTTGTTTGACCCCCAAAACCGATAATCCACTGTTAGCACTATGCTTTACAGAGAAAATGTAATTCTTAAAGTTGGACATTTAATACCTGAAACTTAAATCAATCTTCACAGTTTATTAAAGTAAAACGGATTTTGTCATTTTGGCGAAGTTTATTCGAATAGAATCGTACGTAGTGTGGACACGAAGTAATCGTTTTAAATCAACATTTTTTTCAAAAAACTTCAACTTGCCAAATTTTAGCGAAAATGTGTAAAAATCACTTTGTCAGTTTTCTTATTCAAATAGAATTAGATACTTTACAAATTTGTCCTAAAATCTTTCACATCTTTCCAGGCACGACATCCCAGGATATTCACTTGTCGGTTTACGAACCTCCGACCATTGACAACGGACCAACAGACATCACTGCTACACTTGGTGATACTGTGAAACTCCCGTGTGTGGCGAGAGGGGTGCCTGTCCCCAAAGTGAGTGAGATATTTTTTTTTGTTAAAAAACTGGAAACCAAAATGAGTGAGATATTTTAAACTGGGATAAAGGACAGGAAACTGAAATATTGACTGCCTGTCATTTAAGTTTTGTTTCCGGCAAACGACATTATTTGTTTATTTGAAATTTATTTGAAAAATTTCGGGGATAAATGAGTGTATTTGACCAAAAGTAATGTTATTTATACCCCTGTGATAGTTTTCATCTAACATTCTGATCTCGGGCGATTTCCAGAACCATTGCATCGCAGATGCAACAAACAATCCTGTAACATTTGAAACTACCTTACCTTTAAAAATTGTTTTTTACAAAAAAAGTAAAAATACTTTTAATTAATCCTTTAGAAACGCACTATGCTACACGTTTAACAAAAACTTTGGTAAAGTTTATATTGTACAGAGATAGTTTTAAATCTACTACAAACCTCACGGTAAAAAAACAACCACTTAAAAAAACGAAAATCTTCAAAAAAATTAAGGTTTTATGGAGAAAAGACAGCGCACCAATATCAACAAACAACACACCGGAAAGATTCGATTTTCATTTATCCGGTTCCGTGATAGTGGAATCGGTGCAAGTCGATGACGCAGGTCGCTACGTGTGTCTAGTATCAAACGGCGCCGGATCCTCTAGAAGAATCATCGAGCTTGATGTGGAAGGTAAACAATATGACGTAACAATATAGGTTGTGACGTAATACGTGACCAATAAAGTGTGAACATTAAATTTCGTCAGAAATGAAAAAAACAAAGCGATAAAAAATTAAAAAATTGAAATTTAAAAATTTCCAAAAAAAGATTTAAAAGTTTTTAATTTTTCAAGTTCCACCCAACATCCTCCCTGGTGCGACCAACGTCACTGTGAACGTGAATACCCCCGTGACATTGGACTGCGAGGTCACCGGTCTCCCACGACCCGAAGTGAGATGGACGAAGAATGGCGAAGAACTCGATGTGAGGGGAGACCCTTCGATAAGGTCACCATAATTGCTTGAAAACCATTTTTTCATATTTTCAACTTGTTACTAACTTTGTGGAAACATATTTTCATTAAGTTTTGAATGTTTGACATGAATTTAAACAATGTACAATTTTTTTATTTATATACGGATTGGTATTAAATCGTTAATATTTATTTTCGTACATTCATCTTAGTTTCTTACTGTAGTGTTTTGAAAAACGAATGTTTAAAGTAGCCCGTCTTTCTCATTATCAAAATTAAAACCTTTTCTGAATTTTTAACGAAGCACGTTTTGACCTTTTTAAATGTTTTTACAATATATATTATTTCAGACTCTTAATAATTGCCAAGACAATTATTTTTATTCATTTACCATTATGTTTTGTTTTGTAATTGCAAAAATCGAATAACTCAACATTTAATTTAAACGTTTTCCTAAATTTTTAAATTTTTACGATTTTCTTATTTCCACCTCCAGTTTGCTGGGAACTGGTTCCCTCCGCATCGCATCTGCTGCTGTAACCGACACTGGATATTATCGCTGCGAAGTTTCAAATCCTGCTGGTCACATTTACAGGGATGTCACCTTGTTTGTTCAAGGTAAGTTTCTTATTTATCTGTAAAGCTTTCAAATGTTTATTTGAAACTCACTTTTTTTGAAATAATTATTATTTTTTTGCAAAAAAATCTGTGCAAAGTATACAGCAGATTTTTTTTAATGTAATTAAGAAAAAGTTGCAATCCAGTACTTGTGTGTAAAACTGTTTTGGTCCGGTAAAGCGGCACAAAGTTACTTGTTGTGATAAAAGAAAAAGGTGAAACTACTCTTAAAACGTCATTAATAAAACCAACCAATAGAGTTTGTGGAAATGTAGAGTGTTTTTTACACACAAGTACTCGCTTGTATCTTTCTATTGAGACTATTTTAAACCGAATTGTGCATCCAACGTGTTGACAACTTTTAACGTCAAAAGTTTTGTTACATCTCAACCAGTTGCTCCCGGTATATCGGACGCTCCCACCGAATACATAAAACAACCGAACATGTACCTGCGAATCCCTTGTGACGTCACAGGCACCCCACAACCGGAAGTGACGTGGCAGCAGAACGGACGTGACATCGACAAGTGAGTTATTTAGAAAATCCGGTTTGTTGAGATGTTTTGCCGAAATTGACGTTTGTGAAATGCGGATCAAGGTGAAAGTAGTTAATGAAAAAAATTAACAGTTATCAGTATTTGTTGCGTGGAATTAAATAAATATCCCCCCCAAGATGTTCAAATGCTTTCATGACTTGAAAACCCTTATCCATTCATTGTTTTATGTTTCTCAGTTTGGATGACATATATGTTGACTCCACACACGGCCTTGTATTTCCTTCCATCAGTTTGTCACATGATGCGATGTACACGTGCACAGCCATCAACTTTGCAGGTTCGTATTAAATTGATCAAGATTTCTCTTTCTAAATCAAGAACACGGATAAAATAACAACATCGAGCTTCAATGACTAAAAGCAACTGGAATCAGTCCACGTCATAGCAGTGTCTAGAATTTTACGTTTCATTTTATTGGAAACTGTCTGGTGGGAAATGGCCGCGTTATTTGAGAAGTGTGTTAACTTTTATAGTCAGAAAAATCACATGGTTTCGAAATAGGATTAAAATAACTATAAAATATTTTTAAAAATACTAACATCTGACCAGTAAATATTAATGTTAGTTTTAGTATTTGAAACATTACATTACTAAAATAAACAAAGCAAATACTAAAAAGCCACCCAGACTAACTGAGACATTACGCAAAAATTGGCTCTCGAAATCATCTTTAATTCTCTCCACTTGGTGTCCAGGGAGAGCAAGCTATGACGTCAACTTACAAGTGCGGATACCAGCGAGCATCCGGGACACCCAGGGCAATTGGACCGTGTTCGAAGGCGACTCTATATCGCTACCTTGCGACGTGTCTGGCGTTCCGACACCGACCGTTACGTGGCGCAAGGGAGCGAGCGTAGTTGAGAGAGATGGAGATAGATTGGTTTATCTTAGTGACAACAGTTTGCTGATTGGTTTGGCAGAGGTAAGGTTTGTTCCCACATCAAACCTAATCGATATGTTTTTTGTTTTTTATATTTTATCATATTTTTCAATGTCGGGATTGGATGAAGTTTGGGTAGTTCGTGTAACATGTTATTGTAGTGTATTGATTGCTGTGTTTAATCTTATATCCCCAGCAGTTACCCCACTAGACCCTTAAAACGGGTCAAATTACTAAACAATATCCAAACTGTTTGTGGAACATTTCATTACAACAATTGCTGGGCTTAACTCTTTGACCGCAGTGGGTTTAAAATATTGTGGTGAAAAATATTGTGAACTTTTTTTTAATTGGGTAATAAAGTTCGTGGCAATATGGTAAAAGCCACCTCTCCAGTTTGCATTAGTCTATATGTCACTAGAAAACATTCACCAAAAAAATTTCAACCAGTCAACTATGTTTTTTTTATTTTTCAGCCTTCTGATGCTGGCACCTATACTTGTGTTGCACAAAACGTGGAAGGCGTGGCTTTGAAGGATTCAAGTCTCGATGTTTTTACAGCACCACAGTTCAAAGTCGCCATACCTGACACAAAGATCGTCACAGTTGGAGAGGTTAGTGGTCAAACACAAATTACACAGTTTCGGATTTTTTTATCTGCACTCTATGCATTCTAATGTGTGTTGTCCGTTCCCAATTACCTTACACTGTTTTCTTTTTTTACTCAACCCCAGATTAAAATTAAACTTACACAGGTTAAAAGGCTTAACATATTTTGCAAACTAGAATTTATCTCAAAAACGCAGTGCTCTAAAAATTTGGATCGTTTTTCAGTCACTAACGGTTCCTGTGGTAACATCAGGCCACCCCTCGCCTGACATCGTGTGGTCACGAAGCGGCGTGGAGTTGGACTCGGTAGATGGCGCCCTACAGATCACCGTTGTGTCTCTAACGGACGAAGGTGAAAACTCCAGTGCAAATAAATACCTAAGAACTTGAATTAAAATGTTCAAACGATCTAAGATGTCCCCGTTTGTGTTTCCAGGACTTTACTCTGTGACTTTACGCNTCAGATTTTTATTGGCTAGTGTTGGTTACAAACTTATAATCATAATATTTGGATTCAACTTAATTAATTTTTTAAATAACACCTTCTTTAAAACATCTCGAAAGTTTCAAGACGGCTTTTAAAAACTCTTTAAAGTATAACAAAGAGAAAACCTTTCACAATTCATGCTACGAGCTACAAGGTTTTAAAAGTTTAACGAAATTAACGAAACGCGGTAACCTAAAAACAAAAAATTATGATTTTGAATGCGATTCTGAGATCAGAACATTTGCCGTAAAATCAAGTATACAGGTAAAGTAAACCCCAAACTTTGTCGTATTTCAGCTTGAACTTGATGGATTGNGAAACGCGGTAACCAAAAAATTCAGATTGCAGGATATGACTTTGTTCCGTATTTTAGACTTTTGCTCCATGATAGGTGTTTCATACCGTAGGCTGGTGGTCAACATAGATTAACTAATGGGCTAATGGGTTTATAATTGTTTTTCCTGTTTGAATCCAACAGTACTTTTATTCATTGACCCAACAAACATTTCAGAAAAAACAAAACAACAAAGTGTGATTGTTGCACTTTTGTATACTGTATCTTTTGACCCCAGTTCACAGTTCACCCATCAGATAACCTACAGTTCCCCAAAACGTCAAAATTTATAATTTTACTGTGTGTTGCAAGAAGCCTAAGCATTTACACATATTGAGTTCACGCTCTTCACTTTCCGAACAACCCTGTTTGGTTCCGGGTTGCATCGAAAAGTTTTTGTGTTTCAGTTTGGACGAAGGGAGGTCACCTTCTTCCTGACAGAGCCTCCATCCTCCGGAACTCATCACTTCTCATCCACACGGCAAGATTGGACGACACTGGAGAATACGAATGCATCGCCACCAACTTTATGGGATCAACTTATTCACACGCGTTAGTTACCGTCAGGGTGAGTGGAAATGGCAAAGTTTGATAAAGTTCTGGTTCTGGAAAACTATCTACAGAACTTGATTGAATCTGATGTCTTGTTTTTTTGTCCAAAACACATAAAGTACGGTAGAAAGAGGCGTGAATGACTCCAGTAGGTCAAGGATTTACTCAACCAATATTTGCTGTGGTAAAGTAAATATAAAGTAATTCTGACTTCAATCCATTTCATTTACTGAAAAAGGGAATTTGTGTCTAATTTCAAAATTTTGCTTCAAAAACTTCAAAAGTGACTTGACAAAAAGGACAGTCAGTACAAAGGTTTAGTTTCATGTTTGCGCACGATGAATGACGAAATAATCAATACGGCTGCACAACAAAATGCACTTTAGTCATTTCTATCTGCTATTAAGCTCATTATTTCTGCTCCCAGGATTGAAACTAGTAGTTAATTCGTATTCATCAATTCCAACCTTCTACTTTCAGGTCCACGGTGGTTTTGGTGGGTGGGGCATCTGGGGTTCTTGCGGAACAACATGTGGTTTCGGTGAACAGGAAAGACAGAGAATCTGCGATAATCCTCCTCCTGCTAATGGGGGAAGAAGCTGCCAAGGATCTTCAGTCGACACGAGAGAATGTGAACAAGGCCCCTGTCCTGGTGGGTTACATAGGAAATAGTTTGTTGAATGTTTTGACATCTATTATTTAAACAGTTTTTGCTTTGAACGCTGTATGAGTGACGAACTTCGGTACTTGTGGTGATGACTGATACGATAAAACTTTTGTCTAACACTATGTTGCAATAACCATTGGATCAAACTCGTGGTTGCATGAACCAGCTCAAAAAACTTTCCATAGATAAGGAAATTTAAAATACAATTTTTGTCCTTATTTTTGTCCTTGAAACTCTTGCCTCAGCTAGATTGGTAGGTTTCCAACTTTGTACAGTTGACCATCAAACATTCGAGTAATTGCTGTTGCTATATTTATATTGCGATGCTCTGGTGAATTGTTAGTGTTGAAAGGTGATCATTAGCAACAAACTTCATCTAATTTATTGGAAAAAGACACAGACAATATCCCTTTTTATAAATTTCCTAAACACGTTCGATAGTAAATGACTTTGATGGTTTTCAAACAAAACAGAAATAGTTTCATCCAAACAAAAGTGTTTGTTTCATCCAAAAATATTCTTTTGCCTCAAGTCAACGGAAAGTGGAGCACGTGGGGCGATTGGGAGGATTGCTCGGTCACGTGTGGTCAAGGGGTCAGGTCAAGGTCACGGGAGTGCAACAACCCCGCCCCCCACCATGGGGGATTACCCTGCAACGGTGACGCAAGCGAAAGATTGGTGTGCGTCAGTCAGAGATGTGCAGGTGAGAAACTTGGTGCTTTACTTGTTATTAGGCAACAACAATTAAATCCTTCAGGTTGTTTAATTTGTTTGTTTTTTGGTTGGGGCGTCGTCCTAGTTCCACATTTCTCTGGGTTAACAATAATTTGGCGTAATAAAAAATCCTTCACAACGAGTCTCTAGTGACTAGTGATTTTAAAGACTAGTGATTTTATACTGATGGTACTCATTCATTACTTGTAGAATAAATATATTTAAATCCATCCTTCCAATCTATAAAACCTCACTCATGTTGCCAACAGTTGATGGGGTTTGGTCGCTATGGGGTCCATGGTT
Source organism: Phallusia fumigata (assembly GCA_008931825.1). Lineage (NCBI taxonomy): Eukaryota > Metazoa > Chordata > Ascidiacea > Phlebobranchia > Ascidiidae > Phallusia > Phallusia fumigata. The sequence goes on from QXVZ01005767.1 coordinate 18,987, forward strand.
ACCGTGCTCAGCATCCTGCGGTGAAGCGTCACAATTGCGATTACGTCACTGCAACAACCCCCCACCGTCCGGGGGAGGGCGGAAATGTTTCGGCCCTGAAACGTCATCAAGGATGTGCAACGTCAAATCGTGCCCGGGTAAGTTTATTTGAGTTCTACGCTATTTGCTTGTTGCAAATTGAAATGATTTTATCTTTAACTAGTTGACTTTGTAATTTTGACTGATGTTTCTCACTTCGTTTTTTTTATCAATATTTTCCTTTTTTTACAATTTACTTTTTTTTGATAGATTTTTTTATTTTTTTCTGTACAAACCCTTTTTCCTGAAACCAACCCCCTTTTTTTCCTTTTTACAATTATGCAATCGCTAAAATTCGCAACCCTTACATGTAAGCGGCAAAAATCAAGTCAAAGCGACGGCCAATTGTCCAGTTTTTTCACTTTGAACACAAGATACAAACTCTCTGGCAATATTTTAAATTTATCTACAGTAAAGTGTAACTTAGGCAAACGTTTCAACAATCACTGATATTGTCATCATCAGTGAACTAATTACGGCAGATACATTTGTAAATAAATTTGTCCACTTTCTCCAGTGAACGGAGGATGGTCAAGTTGGGGTTCATGGGAATTCTGCAGCGTCTCTTGCGGAGGAGGAGTGAGAGCAAGAGTGAGAAGTTGCTCCGAGCCCTTCCCGAGTCCGGGAGGAGAACCTTGCTCTGGTTCCAACCGTCAACTTGATAATTGTAATATCGACTCCTGCTCGGGTAAGTCCCCACAACCGATTCTTGTGCAAAATAATGGATTAATTAAACAACAATATGTGTTTTATCTTGTTTAAATTTCTAAGACCAAACTAATGCTTTTAAGTAGTTTAGAATAGCAAAGCTTACATTGATAAACCTTTTAAGGTTTTATTTTTGAGATTGAAGTATTAAGAATAGGTAATCGATTTTGGTTGCATTATAACGTCTTTGACAAACCACGTCAAAAACCTTCTTCCGCAGTTACGTTTTAGAAAGGGTACGTAAAAAAACTTTGGTATACAATTCATGGTTTTAAATGGTCTCAATAAGAAGAAACAAGCCAGCATTTGGGCGTAGAACATCTCAGTAATCTCAATTAGTTAAATTGCTTGAACGTTTTACACATACCATGTCCCGAAAAGATCCACTTTATGTATTATGACAAACATTTGGTTTTGAACCACAGTTAACGGAAACTGGGCAACTTGGGGACCATGGAGCACTTGTTCTAGATCCTGTGGTGGAGGGCAAGCGAACCGATACAGATCCTGTTCGAATCCGGCTCCAAGATTCGGAGGAAGATTCTGCTCCGGTTCCGATTCGGATATCAGATCATGTGGACTTCAATCGTGTCCGGGTAGCTAACTGTTCTGCATAAACCGGAAAATTTTCAGTGATAGTGAAGCTGTTAGTGCAACCATCTTGCATTTGTAAAAGTGTTGGGCAAAATGTTTACTGTGTTTTCCTGCTTAAGAAACTTAGGAAACCCTGTTTTTTTCTTTATGTCTATTTTGTTTCTGTGCAACGCCGGTTTGTTCCTCAGGTTCGGTCAGGAAAAAGTCGTTCAAATTTCTTCAAATTTTATGGATGGGTATCTAAAGTGTGCACAGTAACTTATGATCCCATAGTTGCACTTTCGGTTCAGCCACAGTCCCCCAAAACGTTAAAATTTGTAAACAGCAATCATTAATGAAGTAAGGCAGCTAGTTGGTTATGTTTTACTTCAGCTGTGTTACAGCAGGTCTGACAATTTCGTTTCATGTTGATACTTTCCTTGTGGTATTTCCCCCACTAAGGATCAGCTTCTTCAAACTTTAAACAACTTTTTTATTCCTTTCCTCAGTCGACGGCAATTGGGCGATGTGGGGTGATTGGGGAGATTGCAGCAAAACATGTGGAAGTGGAGTTCGGAGCAGAAGAAGATATTGCACCAATCCTCCTCCTAGCAACAGAGGAAGATGGTGTGCTGGTGATGCATCACAAGTGGATGTTTGCAAGATGAACAAATGCAAAGGTAAAGTATAAGTGCCTAGGCTTTAAAGATTTCTTGATTTGAGCAAAAATGGATAAGTCAAGCTTGTGATGGGATTCGAACCCGCGCCGCAAGATTAACTGACGTATTTTTCCCAGGTGGTCCTCGACAGGGCGAAGGAATTTTATTCGGAAACATCAACGGAATCCCATTCGGTGGATCCGATATATCCGCTAATGGAACCGATATAGGAGACGATTTGACTCGGATCCAAGCTGTCATCAAGAATGTCCCACCTTCTGTGGGTAAGTGCTGCGCGATTGATAACAATCAATATTGTTTAATCAACAATTCCGTGCAAAGCGAATATTTGGTGCTTCACTTGAATGATAAATTACAATTAAACAGGATTTGAATCGACAATAAAAGAGGAATTTTGTTTGTAAAGTCAAATTTAAATTCAACATAGGAACGCAAGACACGGACTTGAAAAAATAGCTTAATTAAAAAACATATCTGCCAGAAAACATGTGATAAATACATTGTAATAAACGTTTTAATAATCGCTGTTGTGATTATCAGTGCAATAAGCATTACAATGTATTCTCTACATACAAGCTTTCCCGTAGTTATGTTTTTAACTGCGATTTCAACTAGTACACGAATCATTAAGCCTATGGTCAAAAAAGATGAAAAACAAAACTTTTAAGGCCCATACTTGAAGAGTCAGATTTCTATCTTAACCCCGATCTATTGGACAATGGCTCGTGAGACGGAGGGAGCTTACAACGGTTACACCTTGACGGAGGGACAATTTGATAGAGAGGTTATGGTGAGTTAAAAATGCTGGTTACGCAGAACCGTTACAAATACATTATCATCAAATAGTTTTTATAGTTATCGTTTTTATGTCTGCACTAAACATAAGTCTACCGTCATGGGTTCGAATCCCACCGCAGTCTATATTTTTCTGGCCCATGTGTTGTTGCGCTTGAATGCTTAGAATAATTACTCTGATTTGTCATGACGATAAGCAATTTAAATTCGTTGCTTTTCAAACTGCAATATTTGCGGTTCTTTACCTCCTTGGCAAAATTTTAGAAAGAATTTGTGTTTTTTCAAAGGATCCTTTTCATTTAATGTGATAAGGATGGTTTACTTTTTTCCCCATTAAAATATAATTTTTAAAAAATTTTAAAATGATGATTTTGGGAACATAAAAGGACACCAATAATATTCAGGTCGAGTTTGCAAGTGGTGAAGTTGTGAAAATGTCTCACACCGCACGAGGCCTCGACTCAAGCGGAAAACTCAAGATGGAAGTTACCATGGAAGGTTATGTCCCCGAAACCAATCCCTTCACTGATATCGACATCAAGGTAAAATCAACAATTTGTTTGCGTAATTAATACCAGGCATGATTATGTGTATGACGTCACTACTATGACGTACAAACAGGCGAAAATTCGCTGGAGCTATTTCACCAAGAGTGTTGTACATGGAAGGAATTTTAAACTTGTTAAAAATGGAACCAAAATATTGACTTTTTGCTTCAATAGACATATGAGTCTATTTGTCGACAAACGGCGATTGAATATTTCTGAAACATTGTTTATTGAAACATTGTTTAAAGTTGTTCGTAAATAGTCTGTTTAAATCAGTATTTTAGAAATAAAAACTATGTTCCTACCATTGGAAATTTTGTTTTGACTGTAACACTGAAACAAAATTCGTCCCTTGCAAATACTAAATTGCTCCTAGTATAGAATTCTCACCCCGCCGTCGAAAAGCCCTAAACTAATATACTTTTCACAGGACTACACAGAAGATTATGTTCAAACTGGTGACGGATCCCTCTATGCATATTCCGACCGACTTTTAGCGATGGATGGTTATATCATGCCTTACACATGGAATCATTCAATCTCATACAACGCATCAAGAGGAAGGGTTAGTTGACAGACCAAACTGGTTTGCTGCGAACTGAAGTCCTTCAATATCTCTGACGACCGCCTTTAATTTCGTTTTTAAAGTTTAGATGTTGCGTTGTTAACATGTTTGGTAACTTGGTATTCACCAAGGGACGTCATACATTCGCATGGTTTGTGTCCCATAAGCCGTTGATCCCATTTGAAATAAAATTGTTTATTAATTCGATGTTGTGTGGAACGCAAGACACGAATTTAAAAAGTAGCTGAAATGTTTGGAATGCGATTGTTGAAATGTTTGCATTACTATGTGTTTGCTATATACAAGTTCCCTGGCAGTTATGTTTATAATTACGATATTGCACCAAATCTTTGATCAAATCTTATGGTTATCGTTCACATCGTGATCTACATTCTACATTCTGTGCCGAGTTCAATGGATTTTACTAACTGCAGATGCCCTATCTTGTCGAGCAACTCTCTGCTTCCGACATCCTCGTGGATTATGACATCGACAAGGAGGAACTCTTCTTCCAGATGGATGTTCGGATCGGAAGAGGTGATCCCAGCGATCGGTGCCCGGAGGGATTCATCCTCCACCAGAGTGGAGCTTACTGCACTGGTGAGGAGCATGGAGAAATAATTTAACTTAACAAACCGTCTGTAATTCGTCTGAACTAAGCGAAACTCTTCTAGAAGAGCTTATCAAAACTTCAAGCATCAGATTATTTAAATCGGATTCAATTTTACATTTTTTTCGTGTTTGACTGGATTCGAACCAGGGACGCTCGCGAATACGAATCCCTACCAATGTTTTATTGTCTGTAAAAGTGTCGTTTAACATTCTTCCAAGCACTCGTCCATTTAATATCTCCTTATTTCACTGACAGATGAGAACGAGTGCGACACCCAGCGGCCGTGCTCTCACATTTGCATCAACGTGATGTCATCGTATATTTGCTCGTGTCCGACTGGGTACACAATTGGACCTGATGGAAGAACTTGCGAAGGTAGGAAGCAGGTTCAGAACTGTTCTAAACTAAAAGTACATTATTGCTAAACGTGAACCTGTTATCTGCTTTATTTAAAGTATAGTTTCTGGATAACTTTAGGCATTCTGCTAATTTGGAACTAATGAGGATGACATTGTGTTGCATGTGCAGTGATAATAACAACAAACATTTTGGTGGATAATAAATGACAGTTTTTTTGAGATATAGCAGATAGTCATATCGTGCTAGTAAAACTATAACTGTATTCCGAAAATCATGGAGATCCCATGCAAACACAGTTTCCTAAAATTGCTGATTCCCACATTTTTTGGTTAAACCTCCTTTTTACTTTTACCCCCAAAAGTTCCACGCACTGGTGCTTATGGAAACGCCCGAACAATGCATCGTTATGCAGATTAATTTTCCTTTTGTTGCGAAAAAATCACCACATGGTGTCGTGTGTTGCAGACATCAACGAATGTTTGACGGGCGAATATGTTTGTCAGCCAACCCTGGAATGCGTCAACACACTGGGTTCGTACCGATGTGACGTCATATGCGAGGAAGGACTGAGGAAGGCCGGGGATGGAACAGTTTGTGAAGGTAAGATTGTCTGATGTTGTTACAACCCATATATGTTATTGAGGTTGTGTTTTGGATGTGTCCGAATTGTTGCTCAACCTGCACAATAATCTGCAAAATAACATTTGTCACATACTTTCAATTTTTGTGTTTATCTAAACTGGTTCCCAAACTGTATGTACTCGAGTACCATTTCTCACACAATCAGCCTTTCAAGTATTTATAGGCAAAAAGCGGTATGCTACAAAATACTAGCTTGGGGTGGGATTTGAACCCATGGTAGCAGACTTTCTCGTGTTACGATTCAGCGTCTGCAGTAGAAGACCTTTGTACCATAGTTTGGGAACCACTGCTAAAGTTTATCCACAATATGTTTGACAATCATTACTGCCTCAAAGTTCAGCTATTGAGAACATACAGGGCAGAATCGCATTTGACCTTTCCAGCATTCAAATGCGGCAAGCTATATGCCACAAAAATATTTCCTACGGTGGGATTCGAACCCACGCCAGCAAACTTCATGTCGCTCTAATATGACATCCAGCCTCTCGAGTGATTGGAACACACAAATATCCATTAATATGACGTCAAAGCAAGTATTTTGACGTCACTGTATGAGCTTTCCTTGAAATATCAAAGTCACACGAGCAAAATATTTTGTATTAAATAATTTTAAGTTTTAAGTCATCAAGAAAGCGGCCTAAAAATCGATTTCGCTTTTTCAGATATTGACGAGTGCAACTTACCTGGTGAGCGCGTGTGCAACCATTTGTGCCACAACACAATCGGCTCGTATCGGTGCGAATGTAGAAACGGATTCTGGAAGGTTGGAACCGGATCCTGCAGAGGTACAATATTACGTCATCGTCAATCTGTTGAAACTAGATTCGTGTTTTTGTTGTGGATTGTTTTCTTTATGTCGTCTTGTGTGTTGTCAACGACATATGCTACCACCATAAAAGTGTGAAAATAAGATGTTAAATCAAGTTTAAAAAGTGTTTGGTTTTTTTAAATTGTGTACGTTTATTCGTGCATACAAGATTCAATTTTTTTCACACATATTTTGTAACGAGTTTACACAGTTTTCTGCAAATTCAGTGCCGTTGTCTTGTTGTGTATTTAGTAATAGTTGATGTATATGAATTATATCATTACTATGTTATGTTCTCTACAAGATCAACCCGCACATTTTCATGCGTCCTTACTCAATAACCGTTTTTATACCGTCACCCCTTTTCTTGTGCAGACATCAACGAGTGCCTGAGTCATGCTTGTAGACCTGAACAACGTTGTGTGAACACACAGGGAGGCTACAGATGCATAGACGACTGTCCGAAGGGAATGCAGAAAACTGCATCCGGAGTTTGTGTCGGTGAGTTGTTGGGTTTGTTAAGTTTTGGGTTCGTGGTATGTCAGTTAACTAGTTTTTAATGACAAGTAAAAAAAGATGACGTGGATGTGCAATACGTTTTTGTTTAATTTTGAACTTATTGTACAAAAAACACCGACAACATTACAAGTGCTCTTAAGAGTCACTTAAATTGCGTATAATTCGGAGATCCTCTTCCCAAGGGAGGTCTAACGTCGATCTACCCAGTGGGAAAGCCCCAGAACGTCAAATTTTAGAAACCGCAAAATCATTTTTGAAAATTTTAGAAACAGCATGAAATTTTATTGAAATGAAAGTATCTGATAAGAATGTTCTTGTGTTTTATTCATTCTAAATAACTAAGTACGAAAAACAATTAATCTGCAGGAAAACAAAATTGTTTGATGTAAGTCAAATATATTTCGCATTAAACCCGGCATCGTCAGTTCCGTATTCAAACAAACTTAAAACTGCCAGCTTTAATCACATGCCACAAAATCTAATCAAGTTTCTTTACCANGCCCGGACAACAATACTTGGCTGATGATAAGTCGTGCGCAGGCCTGGTCATTCTCTCAGAATACTCACCACGCCGCTACGCCACCTACTGCCCGATAGGATTTCGATGGAATGGACGAAGGTGCCAAGGTTCGCAGCCTTGCCGCATGGGATAGTTTGCCTTTTTCTTTTTCTCTCCCTGCACGTCATGCCTGGTTCACTCGCATGTTATGATATCTGCACAAAGCATGATGTTACACTTTGTGTCATTCACATTTGATCAACAATTGCTTTTGCTTTCAAAAACAATTATCCATAATACTCTGGAGCATCACATGATCCTATACTGCACTTTTCTGGGTAAAAGGGCAAACCTATTTATACAGGGCTGGGGTATCACATACCCGTGTATATAAACGACAACGCTGTTGTTCCAGATATCAATGAATGCGCCGAAGTTCGAGGGATTTGTCAATTCAGTTGCAACAACACGATCGGAAGTTATCGATGTTTCTGTCCGGTTGGATATAGACTCGCCGACAACGGACGAAACTGCGAAGGTTATTTCGAATCCAATTACCCGATTAGAACTCACCCTAAGAATCGAATACTTCTCTGGGATTTGAAATTTATTTTGTCATTTCTAGTTTGGCAAAAAATGACAAATTGATGTTCATGACTTTGTCCATTACTTATGTACAAGCGAAAAAAGCTTTAGCTGATGGTTTCACAATTATTAGTGGTCAAAAAATTAAAGATAAAAATTCCTGGTGTCTTAATTATATAAAAATTAGAAGGTAACATGTTTTTGTATAATTTAAAGACGTATATTTCCAAAATTCCTGTCACCAGATGGCGGAATTTAAGGGGAGAGGGACTGAGGGCTTTGTGCAGTTTAAGTTCTAACCAAAGACTAAATCGAACATTGACATAACTTTGCTGTTACCACTAATCAGCATTGTATCTATTCGGATTCCAGAATACATAAATAGACGTTTAAGTAAATAACTAAACACTCATCGTGTCCATGCAGATATTGACGAGTGTGCTGAGGGATTAATGAGGTGTCTTCCAAACCAGATGTGCTTCAACAAACGTGGATCCGTAACATGTCTCAACACGCCATGTCCACCTTCCTATGTGAGAACAAGAGGAGGGTATGTCTGTCTCCATTTTCAGTGTTTTTCATTTTTTATCCTTGTGTTTCATGTTATGCTCACAATCAGTCAGCTATCTGCCTCATCTCAGTTCCGTCGAATCATTTTTTTGGATTTGGTGATTGTTACGGCTGTCATGCTAACCACTTGATCATCTTGACGGCGGTTACAATTTGTTTAGGATTTTAATGCATACAAAGCATATTGATTGAATTTTAAATATATTCTTCAAATCTGAATCATCAAGCCCTACCCAATATTGTCACAATTTGTTAAAAATATAGAGGCCTGTTTTCAATTCACTTTTCCAACGCCATCCGTACTTCGACAAATAATGTTTTATTTTTCTAATTTACAGATATTGCTTGAAGCAGTGCTTTGGTCCGGATTGTCACCTGAAGCCAAAGTACGCGATTGAATACAAGACAGTCGCTCTGCCGTTCGGAATCGATGCTAACACGGATCTTGTTCGACTTGCTGTCTACACAAGCGATGACAGACTGCACATGAACACAACGTGAGTTGAACTCTGTGGGAAATAGATTTTGTTGATTGGTGAAGAGGAGGTTTGTAAAGCGTTCGTTGGTGATCAGGGACCGAGACGATGGGGTTGGGGGTTATCGGGAAAACCCCCAACCCCATCCCATGTTAATTAAGCCAGCCTGGCAAATTTTAAACTATCATGTGCAGCATGTAGTAGTGTCTGAGATTCCACTTTTGGCAGTCACACCATAGAACCTGTGTAGGTCAGTTGGTAGAGCGCCACCCTGGATAAGCTCATGTCGTGGGTTCGAATCCCATCGCAGGCTACATTTTTGGTGACGATTTACTCCATGTGATCATCTTGTTCAGTGGTTTGCAGCCTGACATACTTTCCCCTTTGCACATTTTGAAACTTTTCATTCCTTCCATATTAGACAAGAAGTGCTTTAAAAGTATATTAAAAGGTTTGGATCCAACCGTCTACCTAAAAGAAATGCTAAACTTATCATGAATAACTTTACTATAAAGTGGAAATTCATCCCCGGTTGAGAACCAAGGATCTTGGTAAACACGAAATTTTGCTTGTATCAAAAGATTCGTTATGTTGTATTATCTCCAGGTTCGTCGCTCGTAACACGTTTGGTGGACCATTCGGGATTCGAACCCAAGACCACAGGGGTTACGTTTACACGACACGAAGTCTGGCGCGATCCAGAACCTACCACGTGGAGGCGCAAGCGACCTCGCTGGCAGCTGATGGAATCACGGTCGAATATCAAACGAAGTTCATCATCTATATAAGTGTTGCTGCCTACAGGTTTTGATTTCGATGAAAACCTGAAGTAGTGCGACACCTACCGACGTGTCGGTGTTTATTTTTCATCGTGTTTTCTTGCTCTCTTTGTCATTTTGTACAAAGTCAATCGCCGCGCATCGTGCCGCACAACGCTCTAACAACATTTTTCGTCATCAATAAACCGTAGTTCCGTTATGTGTGATTTGGTTTTCACTGGGGGCAGCATAACAACGGAACCAATATTTAAGGATAAGTAGTTGCAAAAAAAGAGTTTAAACCCAGCTTTGGTATTTTTTTCGGTTCGGTAAAAGTCCAAATCCAGTTGTCACCAGTTTAAAACTGGAATATTCCGGCGAAAACTCTCCAAACTTAAAAATGATTACAAATATCAGCAAGCCAAAACGGTATTTTGCTAAATCGGACCGATCCCGAATACCAGGCATCGCATACAATTGTACTCAAACAAAATCTAATATCTGAACTGTCTCGCTTGTCTAAAACATAAATTTTGATGTTAAACTGCAGTTTGCTGAAGTCTGCCACAAAAATAGGGAGTTTCCCATCTGCAGCTGGCGTATGTAGTTACGCTTGGTTTAATTTTTAAAATTTGTTTGCGTTTTATTTCCTTTGCTTCGTTTCGTCATTTGTCTGAAGGAAATGTCATAAAACTAAAACACTGTCCTTGCGAGATAAAGTAACACTTTCAGCAGCTAAAGACACAATTGCGAACAAACATAATGATGTTTTTAACAGTTGTACAGATGAGGTATCAACAGTTTTATTGACCGGCACTTCACTAAAATGTCATCCAATGTCACGTATGCACCGTGATATGACGTATGCATGAAATCGCTTTGGACAAATGTAGCCACAGGGACCTTTTTCTTATTTTGTTGAAACTTAATTTAGGTTATTTAGGAACAGTTTGGGTGCTGTGTTTTGCGACTTTAAAAGACAACAAAGTGTTGGATTAAATATTTTTGTCAATTTGTAAATCATATACTTTTGATCGCAATTGAAATGCAACAATGACTAATTCACTGGTTAATGATTGTGAGTTTGGCGCCAAAGCTTTGTAATGTTTGTGGGCGTAGCTTTGCCACCACCTTGTCAAGTAAATGTGCAGCTAACTAATTTCACAACTAGCTTTTGAAACGCGGTCACCAAGCCTGAAAAAATTATGGTGGCCACCATGTACTAGGCTTGTTTGCGAAAATAATTTGCTTTAGGGAAAAAAATCTGTAATTTACATTTGTTTATGCACACATTTAGGAAAACTGGGATGCATTTTTAATTACAAATTTATGTGCACATGCCACATTTTCCAGAGTGGTGAAGGCCTCTAGGTTAAACTGTTTAGGCTTGAGGGTTTTAGATTGTGGAACCATGTACCAAAGCATTAAACTAAGGATAACCTCCAAATTGTGGAACATATTTCTTGACACTGATTTCATCTCACTAAAAAAGGGGTTTCCTTTGACAACTTTTATTTTTTAATCACATTCTTGGTCATAAGCTTTACTTTCTAACTTGAACCAAATTTGCAATTGATATGTAAACCATTTTTGGCAATTTATAATGTAGTTATTTTGATTAGCAGGAGATTTTGTGGGGCAACAAATTTTGTACAAAGAAAAATGGATTTTTATTAAGATATTTTTTGTGAATGAAAGGCAATGAATCAACAAACAGAAGTAAGTTTAACAGATCTAGTTGTTTTTTAACCAAACAAACAGCTGCTGAAGAATACGCCGTATGTAGTAAATACGTCATAATTTAAATGTTTCCACAACCACTGTTGTCATCTTCAGTTTGCTTACTATGTATTTACTGTACAAATGCTCTGTGTGATTTATGTTTTAATTCTTTACGTTAGTGTCTTGAGTAAGTTTTTTTATGTTGAAGATTATGTAAAATTTGTAACTTGCATTTTGGCAGAAATCAACAGGTTATTCAATATAAAATGCTCAATCTCACTTTTAGATAACACAGGATGTCATCGAAGCGTTGTTTCGATATGACCTGCTGGAAAAAAATGCGGAAATATCTTCTCCTGACACGTTTGTTACGATTGATTCATTGTGGCGATTATTTCTGGCCACGGAGCAGAAACTCGAGGCTGCGAAGATCAGCCACACAAAGGAAATGAACGAGGTGAATTCACAAATTTTATCGACTAGCTGTGGTTACTTTGGCAGGTATAAAGATTACCTTACCTGAAACTGACATAATATATCTAATATTTGTATGTTTATACTCTTAAACATGGATCAAAAATTAAAACAAAAATTAAACAAACGTACATCATAACACTCTTATTAGAAATATACTGGCCCTAATAGTTTTTAAAAACAACATGCTTTCAGTATATTTTATAAAGAGTTGTATGTTTATGTAATTTTTGTTTTTGGTGAGCAGGACAATGCACCATGTTCACAATTAGTTGCCACCAAGCTCCCCATCTTATTGTATTTCCATTGCATTATTTTTTGTTTTCGTTAACTGTTGATTCCTAATTCGGTTTGACAAGGTGCCACTTTAGTTTTTAAAATGAAGAGAAACTAAAACAGGATTAGAATCCACTCATTAGTTTTATTTGGTTGCTCACTCAGCAATATTGTTGATTGTTTGTTGTTTTGTTCAATTAACTGTGGCATGTCTGTAGTAACCTACCCAAGCCATTAAACGAGTGCTTGTTATCACACGTGGTCATTTTAACTGCTCGGTCATTTTGGGGACAATCCATAACATACATTTTTACACAGTACAGGAGAAAAAGTTTAAATGAGTTTGCATTTTTTAACGAATGAGACTACATTAGATTTGGATGCACCGAACATAATTGGAACTTGTAACATGCCAATATTGAAAACCAGAACATATTTAGGTTGATTAGTTCTCAAAGTAATTTGTTTCTGTTGTTGGATGACATAACAATAATAAGATCCTGCTTGGAATTACCATGTTTTAATTGCAAAAATAGTTGGATAACACTAGGTGAATGCAAGAAATTTTGAAACCTTGCACCATGTCATTCCTCAGGTCCAGCAATATGTGGATCACGTTCGATCCCTCAGTGAGGAACGCGACCAACTCACCACTGCGTTTGAGCACGAGAATGAAAACCTAAAACAGCAAATCAAGGAGATTCAGGAAAAAACTCGTAAGTTTTGACTGCTTTTGGTGTTTATTACTTTTACAGTCTATAAAACACATATTGTTTTCACTCTATTTTAATCAGTTTAACACCGGTTTGTTTTTCCAACAATGTGTTTCCGGTTAGGTCAACAATATGTTTTCATATTTACACATGACAGACCGAAATTTGGCCCCAGTTTATTCACCCTTGGATCCTAAAAACATGAGCCTTTTAAAACAGCAGAGTATTGATAGTTTTAACTTGAACTGTGTTTGAATTTTTCTGACATTAATTTAAAAGCAAAATTGCTTGGTTGTTTTGGTGGTATGGTTTTTGAAACTGGTATGGTCACTCCTCTACTAGATCTTGGATTTCAAGCATTAATTTTTTAGAAAATGAAGTTGATGAGGTGACGGGTATGTGCCAACAGGAAGGTTTGGATGAACTCGTTGGAAGCACAATTAGTGAACAGGTATTAAATAGCAACATATCCATGTTTCAGTTTGCTAATTCATTTTGCTGACCACAATTTTTGTCCTAGAGTATATAGATTTAACCTGAACCCTTTTTGAAAATCGAATGCAAAAGACACCAAAAATTTTTTTTCCACTAGATGTCAAAGCTCAAACAATTGGACACTAAAGAGGCAGAAAATAATTAAACAATTGCCAGGATAAGCAAAGTTTTTGATAATCATATTGGTTCCCAAACTTTTTCTCACAAGCTTTCGGAGACGTTTCTTTTTTTGAAAAATCATAATATTTTAGAAGTTAAGTTTGTAAAGCTATTAAACTGCCTTGTTTGACTTTTAATAGATGGCATACCTTCTGCTTGTCCGAGACACAATGATGAACAAGGTTGAAGCCCTGCAAGATCAACTGCAAAACTCCAATCAACAATACAACAAAGTATCGGAACAACTAAATGTAAGTGGGAAATTGTTGTGTGTCAATGGTTTATTTGGCCATTGACTGAAAACAGGTGCTTAGGGGGATTTCTTTTCTTATGAGCATTTATAAATAAAATGCTTATGCGATTTTTTTTGTTTGAAAACAAACGCTGAGTCACAAGCACTGACCTTCCTGTTACAAGATTGTATATTAACTCGACATCAAAAATTCATATTTGTTGCTGCACTGTTGTTTAACTTAAACTAGAGATCATGGGACTTCTGGAGGCTCCCTAGATATTGTGGCCCTTTTTTGGCATTGCAAGACGTTGAAGCCATTTTTGGTTAAAACTTTTTTAACAGAAAAAATTGATGAAAGCCAATTTAAAAAGATTATACTTGTCGTTTTATCACTGAAAAACTGCCATGGTTTTATTGCCACATAAACTCACATATCATGTCTAAAAGTTTTGCAAAGTGTAGTTAATTAGATTGGATTGTTAATATGGGTTGCAGTTTAAAAATTACTGGTTTAAAATTACCACTGTAATAAGTAACATTTACATTTTTAGAGCTTAGTATCTGAGGAAAGTGAATTGCAGCAAAGAATGACGGGTGCGATGTCGGAAATGGGAGGAATGGCTTCAAAACTCACTGAAGCTTTACAGGAAAGAGATCAACTTAAACAAGAGGTTGCTGTCTGCTGACTTTTTTGGTTTATCGGCAATCTTTTGAACATTTACACACTACCACACTTTTTTAAAGATTTGTTATTAAGTTTTGCTAATGAATGGAAAGTTTAAGAGCAGCATTGAGGCAGAAGCATTGTTTGTTTATTTTAACATTTGTATGCGATTGCAAACTCCACATAATCAAAATGCTTTGTCCTCTGTCCCAAATCAAGCTGTTATGGATTCCAACTATTGATAGGGCATTAAAAATTAATTGGGTTTAACATTGTTTAATACATGAGATTGGTTTATTGATTTTTGTAAACAGACACCCTTTGTAATGCTTTGTGTGCCTAAAATTCACTTTACTAAAAGCAGAATAGCCGTTGAACTGGCATAAAAATACCCATTTTACTACAAACGTTTAATGATGACACCAGTTTTGTTATGTGATATAAAGCTATCTTGTACCAGTTTTTTATGAATTTTTTTCAAAGGTGGCAGAACTGACATCAGCTCTTGATGGGATCAAAACATTGCCATCAGTTGTTGAAGCCAGGACGAGTAACGAAACTCATATTAAAGAGTTGGAGAATCAAAAGGAATATTACAGCAACGAGAACACGAGACTCAAAGAGGAAACGTCTGAGGCACGGGAACAGGAACAGTGCAGCAGATTGGAGTTATCTGTTCACATTGAAGGTTGGTGGAAAATTAAAGCTTGCTTAATCAGGTGTTCCTGCTAGGCTGGTCAGTATTAATTTAATCTGTCTATATAGGTAGGTGACAAACCTGTGACCAAATTGCTCACTTAAAACACAGCAACGTTTCTAGCTTTGTACACTAAACCATTCCATATAATTTAATCTGTTGTTGGTAGTTAAGGAAATCTGGGACCAAATCGCATGCTTAAAACATGGTTTTTGTGCACCCAACCATTCCAGTCAATTGAATCCGTCTGCACGGACATGTAAGGTGGCAATTTTCTTGGAAGACAGTCCGTTTTCACCCCTATTACGTAGTTTCGCCCTACGAGCCTGCAATGTTGCCACAAATCGCGAAGTAGTACGCATTGCACTCTCGCTTTTGTTTACGCTTCGCTGAACCGTTTAAGACAATTATGTCAAGGCAGTAATGCAACCTCATAAGCTGCCTTTGCGTCTATGCACAGAGGCAATGTTTTGCAAAAAACAGTGAAATAATTGCTGACAAGACAACTATGTGAGTGGGACGCTTCAAATGTAGGCACTGTACCCTTGCAAGTGTTGTTGGGTTTGATTTGTACGCTTGGTTATAAACCAGTGTTTTGAAGTGTTCAGTTACACTTAAGGCTCACACCAGATCCGTCTACCGGTTTGCGGTACGTTTTTTTGTTCTCAGCCTTTACTAGTTGAGTGAAATTCACACAAAATACTTGATGTAACTGGTGACGCTTAACCAGCAACTTCACGTATACAAGACACTGTCGTAAAATTTTAAACGTAAAAATTCATGTTTGCATAGTTTAAGTACAAATTAAAGTTTTACCAAGGATCACAAGTCACAGAATTTTAATTCTAACATAACATCAGATATCAAATTAAACCTCGGTGAAGTCCCAAGTGTTCTCACTCTTTTACATTAAATAAGAACTGATGATTCCATTCGTTTGGCGAAATCGATTTTATTATTCGCAATAAGACACAGACTGATTTGAGTGTTTGATTCTAAGCATCAGCTCTGATATAGTTTATCCCAAACTGGAAGCGTCTGAATTTTTAAGTATTTGGGTTGGTTCTCTAAGCACGTGCTCAGCAAGGTGTCGTGTGTTCAACATAGGGAGAAAGGACGAAATTTTTCAACAGAAAAATAACAAAAACTCTTGGAGCTTTCCGTAACATAATCTGCTAAGGTTGGCCTCGTCACTGTTTTAATTTTATCTCTTGTAATTACCCAAACTAAACGGTTATGCGTTTGGTTGAAAGCGTATCTTCCAACTTTGATGAGTTCTGTGAGCTGATACACACACACGTTTTTCTTCAGAACTCCAGGAGATGAACAAACACCTTAAGGAAGTAAATAACCAATTAAACGAACAAATCAACATGTTGACAGCAGGTGACAGTGAGCTGGACGGGGAGAGACGAGGCGTCGTCGCAAACTCACATAAAATATTTGAGGAAATGGAGTAAGTGAAGTTTTTATCAGTTGAACTTATTGGTACTGTTGGTTATGAAGGTTAAACGCATTGTGAGCAACTGTGCGTATGTGGGGACCCATTTTTATGTGCAGAAATAACCATGTCATTAAAGCTACTGTAAATGTGGGAGCCAGTGTGAAATATTATAATGAACATAAGGGTTTAGAGTTAGATTTGTGTAGCTCAGTTTTTTAGACCTGGTTAGGCTGCTGTGGTGGGTTCGAATCCCAATGCAGGCTAGATTTTTCTACCCATCCTTGGCTGAAATTTGTGCATTAAAGGCCGAGTCGGATCAGGTAATGCACAGGTTTTGGAGGCCTGCTTGTCATGACTGTGTCTTGTCCACTTAAGTTTAGTAAAATCATAAAAATCCTTTTATCGTTTAGATCTGCTTTAGCTGAGGGTGAGGTAAAAACCCAGGAACAAAACAAAAAACATGAAATAGAAGTTCGAAGGTTGAAGGATCGAATATCGCAGCTGGAGGAAGTGAAAGTAAGATACGCGAATAACAATGATGAACATTCGTAAACGAAAACCTTATTTTTTCGCGTTTTTACAACTTATTTTGATCATGATTTTGAGTTAACTTTTGTGTGGAAAGTTACAACAACGGCAAATGTCTTTTTTGGGCCAGAAACTTCTATAAAAGAGCAATAAAAGCAAAAAAACAACAATTTTATCTTTCATCATATTTACAAAAAACTATTTTTTACATGCAGGATTCAGATAAGCTTATAGAAATGCAGGCGCAGCTGGAGGAGGCAAAACGACAGTACGAGTGCCAATGTTTGGAAACGGAACGAATCCGGGAAAGCTTGTCGTCTTCCGAACGTGAGTTGGTCCTCCGTGAAGCGACAGGGGACAGTTGGAAAGATCAACATGACACTCAACTAAGAATCGCAACTGATCTTCAGGACAGAAATGCGATTCTTGAAGCTGAACTTACCAAGGTGAGCAAGTGAACAGCCATAAAATCTATGTTCAAATCTGGGGTCTGCCCTGAAGTTTTCATGCAGGCCAGCGATAACGGCATACTCGTATATTCATCACAGTACGCCAAGTCTGCAAGAGGAAAATCTCGCCCGAGTCATGTTGATCAGTTGGTAGAACGCCAGCCCCGGATAGACTGCTGTCGTGGGTTCGAATCCCAACGCAGGCTACATTTTTTAACCCACGCCTTGCTGAATGAAAACGCTTGGTAGGCCGACTATTAGGGATGGGCCGAACCGAGCCAGAACGGGGGGGGGGGGGGGCGAGCATCGCAATTTTTGATGCTCGGCGCTCGGCCGAGCAGTTGCATGAACCAAGCCGAGCATTAGACAAAATTCAAATCTATTCTAAACTAAATTTAAAACTACGTAATTACTGCGAAACCGCATAACAAATTCATTACTTTTCTTTTACACAAAAATATATGTGGGGAGTCACAAACGGTTTGAACGTGTGTTCCTTTGTTTTGGTATTGAACATGTGCAACAACTAAAACTGGCAAGGTTTGTAGTGCCAGCATCAGCAGGGAAAAAACAGGCTGTTGGTAATCAAAACACATGGGTGTTTCCCTTAGCGTTGGCTTCCCTCACATGTTATGCAGGAGAGACCTCTAGAGCTTACATATATACGGCCCTGGTGGCTAGTTAAGGGACCTTAAAAAAGTGAAAAGCTACAGGGTAAATGGGAATGTTTGTGACGTCACAATACACCGAGCGTGCTCGACCAAACAGAACACTTGCAGTTTCGGCCCATCCCTACCGACTATGATTCGGTATAACGCCTCTTGCAGACCTGGTGTACTGTGATTTACTCACAGTCAATATCGGTTTTAGCCCAAAAAATGTAAACAGGGTGACACTAGGGTTGTAGAATAAAATTATATATTCAAGAATGTCGTAGGAATTTGACATTGTGCCTTTAAAGCAGAAATTTTACTTCAAAACAGAATATGTGCATTAAATTGCTCGAACGTAAGTTAGAAAAAATATCTTTAGGCTCATATCATTTTTTTCGCAAACAAATTGTTACATTGCTATCAATTAGGTTTGGAATCAGTTAAAGGAAGCCCTGGAAAAATTAAACGAGTCCGAACGAGAGAGGGGGATCCTGAAGCTCCGGATCAGGGACGATGAAGACGAAATGAAAAATGGGGAAAACAGAAGAGCGGTGGATGCAAATGAGGAGGAGATGGGAAGATTAAGACGAAAGGTATTTTTGTTTGCGAAGGAAAAAACCAACACAACTTTGCATTGTCGCAAAAGGCGTACTCACGTCTTAAGTTGGCACAAAACGATTGTGACGTAATTGTTCCGCCGAGTTATGACATCACTGATGACGTAACGTCACTAACGTGAATAATTTGGTAGCGTGGCGTGTTTGTAGGTCGCCGTCTGTTTGTTCTTAAACATTTGCTTCTGCTGTTCAGAACAATGTAGCTTCAAATCTGTTAATGTTAACATAACCCATCATATAAAAGTCGTCTAAAATTTTAAGATTTCGGTGAACTTACCAGATATTTGTCTAACACAGCTGCATGAAGTGGAAGAAAAATTACTGAGCGAAACATCTGGTACAGACCAGACCACCAGGATCGTTCAACTTCAAACCCAACTTGATTTTATGAAGCAACAAGCGGAGAGAGAAACGAATATCAGGTAAATATAGATCAGCTAATTTAGTTTTTTACAAAAGGTTTTTGATCAGCCACAACTAATCCAACTACAGCGTTTTTCATTTTGGGATTTTGCTACATCATTAACAACTTAGCTATAAAATGGAAATTCCTCCCCTGAACTCATAAACTCTTTTTTTGCGTATTTCAGAATTGTTTATTCATACCCATCTAGACAAGAAGTTATATGAAGTAGTATAGTCCGCCTAAACAGAAATACCACACTTATCATGAACTAGTGGAAATTTGTCCATTAATTCATAAATTCCCCCATTGCTTATTTTGGAACTTTTCATTCCTTTCCTACTCGACAAAAATTGATATAAAGTGATATTGAAAGGTTTGAAACCACTGGTCTACCTAAAAAGAAATACTGCAGATAAAAATTGAATATCAGTTCTATTTGTAGGCAGGATTTGGAAACCAGGCTGGAATCAAGCGAGCGTGATTTGAACAACACGAGAGGAGGAGAGGACGAGATGCGGAACACGATCAGTGAACTCCAGCAGAGGGCGCTAAAGGCGGAGACGCAGATTCTGCTTGTAACTGGGGAGAGGGAACAACATGAAACCGAGGTTGGTTGGATGGTTAAAGGCTTTCGCGATTTATAGTAATGTGTTTAATTATGATACTTAATCTTTTGCATAATCACCTTGAGGAGGAGCTTAATTAAAAACATAACGGACAGAGCGCTTGTATGTAGTGATTACATTGTAATGCAAACCATTTAATAATCTGTTTTAAGCTCGTCTTTATGCACTGATGATGACAATTGTTGAAACTTGAAACGTTTGCATCACAATGGTTTCACTAAATACCAGCTCTCCGGCAGTAATGTTTTACTTAAGCTGCTTTATAGCACTTATTTATTTCTGTGTTCTGCAGACCAGCGATTAAGACAAAGGTTCTCACATTACTGTGATAATAATTTCTTTTTTTCTTCGCTTTTATTTATGGTTTTCGATTTTTGGCGATCAGAAAACTACTCATCAAAAATATACTGGCCTAGATAGCTCCTAAAAGCGACATGCTTATTCATCAAATAACTATTGTGGCCAGTATTTTTATGGGTCCCCTTCCTGAAAGGGGACACATATTGATTTCACTCTGTTTGTTTTGTTTTTTTTCTTTTTTTTTCTGTTTTTTTTCTTTTTTCTGCCCTGCAGCTTGTCCATGCACTTTTGGCATGAAATGTTTGATGGATTTGGATGAAACTTTCACAGCTGGTAGATATGGTCATGGAGATGTGCCATTCATTTCGATTGACTTCTTAGCCCCAAGGGTTACCCCGCTAGTCCCCAAAAGGGTGAAATATTACCTTGCACTATGTTTATGCACTTTTGCATCAAATGTTTCGCGGATTTGGATGAAACTTTTACTGTTGGTAGATATGGTCATGGAGTCTGTCAGTAGTGTTGTTTGACCCCATATCCCAACGGTTACCCCACTAGCCCCCCAAAATGGGGCAAATAGTTAAACGATCTCCGACTTTGATGAAATTTGGAAAGTTTGTTTAACAGGATATCGGCATGCCATAATTAATGTTTT
>QXVZ01005769.1:0-18133 GCA_008931825.1 Phallusia fumigata
AAATTTGAAGGCTGAAGGTACGTATTCTGCTTCTAGTCTGCTGTTTAACAAGTTAACATTAATTAAATACAAGTTATTTTTCACAGATCTGGTCGCTTTGTTTTTGGTTCACCCATTCATCATCTATTGGGTATGTCGAATTTTACCATCCCTAATGGAATGACGAAAATCTATGAGCATGTTTGCAAAAATACTTTAAACATTCCACACTATTTATTTTTTTAAAAGCCTTCCACCAATCGTTAGGTGGCGTTAGACTCGACAAATTTGAACTTTAGTCCACAGTCATTTTGATCCGAGGGTTGAAATCTTGCCTAAAGTTGATTCGACGTCGCGTTCGCAAGTTGGAACCGAATTTTCCAAAATATATTCTATCCTTTTTGCGTTAAATACATTGAACAGATCTGATATACAAATAAAAAACGCCTTTTCAACCCCTCACCTAATATGATTTTATAATTGTTTTACAGGCTTGGGTTTTTTACAGACAAGTGGTTAAAATAGGTAAGCTGATAAAAGTACAACATAGCTGAAACTATGTTTTCAATCTTAACCTTAATAAATTTAAAAGATTGCATAATCAGTTAATAACGATTTCAGTCAAAATTTGCGAAAAGTTGAATCTAACCGCTGTGTCTGTTACAGAGCTGAAACGACCTTTGAGAAGTAAAGTCATGCCAAAACTAGAATCGTGTCGACCGGTACGTCGTTTGCATGGAATCAGCAAATCTGTGGTTGCGTTTCTAAACAAAAAGTTGAACATGCACAACCCTGGCCACCATGGGTCTGTTCGTGATGTGAAGGGAAATCCTGAGCAAAGTTCAAAAGGTAAGTACACATATAAAATTCCTTGATGCAAAGCAAATTCAGTTGATGGTGGACTTTGAACTGAAATGGTGAACGGGCAATATGTGGGTACAAAGCCGCTTCTGGGATATTTTATTCTAAGTCTACTCGGTAAATTATCCTAGCAGTTTATTGTCCATCATAGTGTGGTCCAACTTAATTTGTCACGGGCTATCAGAAACCGTTGGTTTATTCTACAGGCCAGTGTATAACAAGGAAATTTTTAAGGCCAGGTATTTAATAACCGACGCAAAAGCTAACTACTAAGCTAGCCAACGAAAAAATTAAATTTTCTAGTAAAACAGTTTTTTTTTATAGATAACAACACTTGTAATGCATAACAAACGACCATCTACAACCCTTGGTGTCGTTTATTTACAATAATATAAAAACAAATCATGGTTATCAGGCTAAAAAGTCCGAGTTACGATCCAGACCAAGAAAATGAACTCGGGCCTGCAGTTGGACCACATTGGTCTAATCTTGGAACCAACGGGCGCTGGTCTTAAAAAACTTTTTATCCTCCAAAACGTAATCACATTTCTCTGCCAAAAATTTAATATTAAATGATCCATGCAACGGAACTGCAATGAGGCAGGTATCTCGACGTTGGATTCATTGTCGTTCTGCCCCTCAAGGGTAAAAATAAAACAAAACTTACACAAAAACAGGATAACACTGAAAGCTGTCTGGGGATAAAACATACTGACCAGCGCTGGATTTAGATTTGTTTGTTTGTTTTGTTTCATTTTTATCTTTGGGTGGGCGGAACAACGCGTGAATGCATTATGCTCGTAAAGATTCCACCGTCGAGCTACCTGCCTCATTGCTGTTCCTTGTGTACACAAGGCAGTCCCCCTAACCACTAAAAATATATATCTAACAAAACTATCTGATAGACCTCTTTGCCAAAGAACGTAGCTAGATTATTTGAACAGGGGCAAAATATTTTATGGGCTATACCAAGTAAAAGCGTTTTGTTTGAGATACAGCTAGAATTAGAACGGTGTGCTACATGGCCAAACGTTTAGTATGGTCCCTTTTTAAGGAAAAGTCTAATTTGGGGGCGAAGAAGTGGGGGAGGGGTGCATTGGCCTTTGGCCCCTCTGATAAGAGATATGCCACAAAAGTCCAATGTTGTTCAGAATGCAACGTTTATTCCTTTCTGTTTATATTTCAGAATGTTCAACATCTGCCTGTGCGAGACAAATGACCAATAATAGGTAAGAAATTAAACAAAAAACACCGATTATCAAACTTTATGTGCTCACGGACCATTTCTCGCTTCGTGAGGTGTCAACCGACTTTCAGAAAACTCCAGAATCACAAATAAACAACGTCATCAGCACTACAAACATTAAATTCTTCTATCTCATTACAAGAACTGATCCACTGACTGAATACCTTTTTGCGAGATTGTTCAACTTATAAATGCAAAACTATGATGCATAAAGCGGGATTCCCACCAACGGCCGACACGGCAATGATCTGGTATTCCCCAGACATTCTCCGATTTCTCGGGAGCACTCTGATACGATGCGCCGACGACCGCGACCGGCAAATGCGCACTGGTCCGAAAGTGCTCGATGATGGGGTTTTCGCTAGGCAGGCAGTAATTACTTATTTGTTGCCCTTTGGAGTAAAACTTTATTATTACAGATCCTGCACTTTTACACAAATTTATCCGTACGTACAATCATTTTTATTCGTACAATCATTTTTATTTTTTGTCCCAACTTAAACATGGCCAACTATAACAAGTTAAGCTTAACAAAAAAACGAGTAATATTCTACATATACATGCTTACGAGCTCAGATGGTTTGCTACCCAACTCCGATGCCACAAAAGCAACAAAGTTAACAAACCTATCCTTTGTCGGAACATTTAGGTTTTTCAACCTGTCGTTGGACTTTTAAAGAACTTTCAGCATTTGTTTCTGAAATAAGGAATATTTCTCAAAAATGGCTAAATACTAATAGGTTACACTAACAATGATCAAAAACAGTATTGTAGTACACACATCAAACTTACTTGAACATCATCAATTGCACCTTTTTTTCGACGTTTGCAAAATTCACTGCTAGCCTCACGCAATGGTATTTCAGCAACTTGATTTGTGGGTGGTTTAACTGGCTCATTCTCTATTAATTCAAAGAAGTGCATTTTAAACAAAATCTACTGTAACATATTTTTATGTTACACATTTCATTTAACACACTCACCTGTTGTTTCTAAACACGGTGAACCAGTTGCAGCCATTTCCTCATCTGAAGGAAAAAAGTTGTCTTTGGAACTAGGACAAAATTACAGTAGTTCAAAAGAAACAAAGAACACCATTCGCTAAGTGGCTTTTATGCTACAGCAACAATTTTTGAATCAATCAAATTTTTCAAAGCCTGTTTTACAGCAACAACAAGCATTAAACCGCCGTTTCGTACTGCCAACATGCAACACGTTTTTTAAACAATTTTGCACGTGCGGTCTGGCCTATTTTCGCCCGACGAGCTAACGACGCACGACAAAAAAGTAGAACTCGATCCTACTTTGACATCCTACTTTGCCGGGCCGCAGAAGCACTTCTTTTTCGTGTGAGACGCTTCATATGCCGTTCCCGTCAGAGGGTCGTCGCTGTCGCGTCGGAAGGCGCTGACGACGGCTTTACGACGCTAATCTTTACAAACCTTTACGTCAGACATGTCAAAGAGTGCGACACTACGGTGGCCCACAAGTACAACTCAACAATTTTTTTCCAAACAATTATTTTTCACTGCAAACGTTTTTTTAGTGCAAACATTTTTTTTCGATGCAACAATTTTTTTTGTGCGAACATTTTTTAATCAGTTCAAAAAAATTTTTGTACCTCATGCGGCGTATCAAAAATAGCAAATACTACCGCGGAAGCTGTCAGCATTGGTCCAAGTAGTGAGCTTGCACTGAAAAAAAAATTTTTGCAAAAAAATTGTTGATTTGTACTTGTGGGCCACCGCACGCACGACACGCTTCAAAGGGAAATTACCTTGCTGCTCTATTTTGTTCAGAGCAACCGCAGTCTTTAACCTGAGTTTGGTTCGCGAGATATTTGGGTTGAAAGTTGGCACTTTTTTGTTTGCTGGGTCGGTTTTGACGCTGTTTGCTCAAAGAACTCAGGTCNGTAAAGGAGCAATGGGAATGGGTTATTAAAAATGGCAACTAGTCATTTGACCAATAACCAAAGGGATGGATGTGACAGTTTCATTGAACAACGTTTGGAAACTTGTTGTAAATGTAAACAGGGGCATCCAGGTGTGCACAAAAAACATGGTAAATATTAAAAAGTTGTTTTTTATACTTTAGTGGTATTCGATAATTTATCGACTATTAACAGCAAAAATATGTGTAGCAATGTAAAAAATGCTGTACCACAAATTTGTTTGACAAATAGCAATTTTGCAACAGTAACATCTAGGACACTAAAACACTTTGCATTACAATCTTTACATTTTTGCGAATTGTTTTGTTCGACAAGTTCTGTCTATCAAACTTTTTTTTGTATGATAGATGTGGATGTCTTGAAAACATGTCTTCATACTATTTGTGAGGGTCGAACAGAAAATATTTCTATTCCTCCCCAGGCTTTCATATCCACCACTATAACAGGTTTCTTAGTTCATGTTTTTATCATTTAAATTTAACGATAACTCTAGAGGGACTTAGGTAATCAAGTTGTAGCTAAAACAGTATAAATGTGAATCAGGATAACATATGCATTTTTTACTCGCACACCCAGTGAAATGTAGTTTTTATATCTCGGCAAAATTTTTTAGATGACAAAGATAATATCCAGTCCTCTGCAGCATATGTTTTGCAATCCGATTTGCCAACATTAAAAGTCGAAACAAATACATCAGTTGAAGAGTTTGTCACCAAATGCAATGAGTGGCTAATAAGTGTCATGTCCCCTGATTTTTGTGTTGATGACAATGCTTGGAAATCATCAGCCACATGTTATCTGCATAAAATCAATGAAATATGCAAAAACAAATATGATGAGGAACAATACGAAACAGAGTTCGATACGATCGCTTGCGCTTTCCACAGCGTAAATTCACTGTCACTTTATCAATTTGAAATGCTTACTGGGTCAAACTATATGTTAGCACCTAAATGTCGGAAAGTTATTCTTTACTGTTGTTTCCTTTTGGCCAACACCGGTATTTGCAACTCATTATCTGTGTGCAAGCACGATGATACTTGGTATGAGACAAAAATAGACATACTTCTCAACTTTTTAAGACGACAGGCACAAGGTGAGTGTTGTTTTAGGGCAAAAAATTAACTAATAGTTTCAAATGTGTGGGAAAAAGACTAAACATCTTATGCCAAAAGCAAACATACAAACAAGCTTCATCTTAACATATTCTTCATACCTTCTGATGTCCAAAATCAATTTTAAAAGAATTTTTTCCAAGCCTATGGACTTCTGTTTAGATTTATTCCCTTCTGCACCAGCATGGAAATTCCAACTACTTTTGGGATGTGCCAAGATTTTACATGACATTGATTTAAAGAAACAAGTAGAGAAAAAAATAAACAGATGTTCGGAAATCAAATCCACGAAATGTGGAGAAAATGCTTTGCAAATGTTTTTTAATTTCCCATTGGTGTGTATAGAAATCTTTTTCAATAAAAATGCCAGCCAAATATTTTAATCCGTATATGTGTTTTTAGATGGTTGAAGCGGATGGAAATGTCTATGATAGGTTTGCAAATGAATGTAGTTTTTAAAAAATTTTGAGTAACATTGTTGTAGCAAGCATGGCATACTCAACATGTTTAGTACAGCCTGTGACATGACAATTATCTATACAGCGGAGCGTGTTTATCCATTGTTTCAATCAAAATGCCAACTTTAACAGTTTCACATGCTTTGTTTCAATGCTCGAAAAAGCCACAGTCACCTGCCGATCATGTGCACCATGTTGTGCCCAATTAATTGCTGCAGCAGCAGTTGAGAAATAGAGAATTCACAAATTACCCTGTTTGACCCCTTACTAAAATTTGTTAAAATAATGACTTCAAAATTCTGGCATCTACAGAGCACGGGACCCACCAGGCCAGAGAAGTGTGTACATACCTCCTGGTGATATTTTCAAGGAATCTTACCGACTTTCGACTTTTATAAAATACCCACAGGAAATTCCAGTCAACCCCCGATACTTGGCTTCTGCTGGGTTTTTCTGGACTGGATATAAGGACAGAGTCAAGTGTTTCAGGTGACAAACTTTGTGGCATTTGATGAAATACCTACAGCGTAATTCCCAAAGAAAAAACCCACCTATAGGAGTGGAATCTCCCTTTAACTGTTTTTTCCTTTTTTGTTTACCTTCCATTCCTAACCAAGTAGTGTAATGTATAATCGAAGTCGATTTTGCAAATTGTATTTTAGTTGTGCGCTTTGTGTGGAGGATTGGGTGTTCGGAGATGACGTCAAAGCAGCAAAATGGCACAGGACTGATTGTTCATTGATTACTGGAAAGGAGAGCGGAAATGAACCAATTGGTAAAAAGCCAAAGTCATAATTTAACATGAAACTGCTACAACTGTCCTAATATCTCTTTATTTTGTAAAGGTGGAAGTTTCAGTCGATTCATGTCTCCAAAACCGGTTATAAGTTCCATTAGAAACAATCAGGTCTGTTTCAGTTCCGTTACGAAATAATAATACAGCGCTTAATGTGTGTTTTTCTAATACAAAAGTTGTATTGCTGTAAATGAATAACTTTAAATGGTTCTCACAAAATCTGTTCCTCCAATAGTAGGCATCTCCATATTGATGATCACTGTGTAAACATGGTTCAAATAAAAACAGTAAACCTATGCTCAAAACACAAAATCAGCCAATCGTTCTCTAAAACTAGAGATGTATATTTTGCCTATGTAGGCATCGTCAGTCTGATTTTGTGTTTAAAGCACAGCTTCACTGTTATTATCATGAATAACTACAGTGTGTTTTACAAGTCAAAATGCATAGTGGTTTTCAGTGTTACTTACAGTCACATGCAAGCGACCCTGGACTTGCGGTAAATGATGCCAACCCACCACAGAGGCAACCAGCAGGAGATGCGCTTCTCAAACATTTACGTAAGATGCTTGATATTAAAGCCTAAAAATGCCCTTTTCTGCGAAGACTTTAACTAGAGCTATGTGACATATACTGGTTAATGTGAATAAAAAATAACCTTTTAGTTGTAATACATTGTTGTGCACTTTACTATGATTAAGCATTTCTAAAGGAAACAAAAGAAAGCATTTTGACAATCTTGTGTGTTATGACAACAGTGGTTTTTGAACTTGCCATTTTGGCTGATATGCTTATGCCTTAAAAATAAGTTAGTACAATTTGTTTGCCAGGTATGGCTTACTCGACATATTGCGACAACCCCATCTTGCATGTAACAATTTGTAGTGATTGTTTCACTTTGAGGCTATCAGACAGCGAAATTTTTTTGATAAAATTTTGGACACTAAGCTTTAAGAGCATCACATTTAAGTTTTTTTCAAATATTACTTAGCTGCACACAATCAAATATTACTTGCCTACACTCCAATGCAAACAGCAAGACAGGTTCCTTCGGCTGCACAGAATCAATTTCAGGTTTGGAAAATCAAAAACCTAAAACTTATACACAAGTTATTCTGTAGTTAACCTAACGATAAAATAATTTTGGAAAATGCCATCTGATGTATTTTTGGTTTTAATTGAAATTTATCACACAACGAAGTTTAAATTAAAAAACAGTACAGTTAGTTTACATTGTCAGCTCTAAAAGTATTAAAATGGGACTAAATGGTGAAGATTTGCTCTTTCAAATTCATTGAGTATACAGTGCAAAGACATGTTTTCCATTTTTGTTCACATTTAATATGTTTGTTATTTGGTATAAATTTGCCTTATGTTTTTTTTTTCTGTGTGAAGTTTATGGCAAAAATATGTGTTCCGGGTTTGACACATTAATGTTTCATACTTACAGGTTGTAGTATTTGCGACTATTCCATCGTCCTATCATGAAAATTTCCTTCGAAACTTGGATCTTCGCAAGGAATCGGAAAGAAAGTGAGAAATTACTCGAAAATAATTTGTTTAGCCAAAAAAAGTGTCGGAACCTAATGGGTCACATTTCATTGTAAGCCTTTTTTTCATTGTACATTGAAGATTTACTTGATTTTGTTTTTATTTATTTCTTCTTATTAGCCACACTTTCCACCAAACCGTAAGCTTGTTCTGACCTTAAAAACTATTTTGTATTGCCATGACGATTGTATTCGATACCCAAAAATGTTGCTGCAACTTACAAACCTTGGTCTCTCATTAGTTCCACCATTCACGACACATTGTAACAAGACCGATGTGACTGTTTGCCAAAATTGCGACATTGATGACAATCCTGTTACAACAGCTACAATGGGTATTGTCTTTCCTCCTCAATACACAATAAATGCCGGTCCATGGCAGAGTCAGATGCAACAGAACAAAGCATAACACAACAAACCCTCTGTTTACACCAAGNAAAGAAAGTGAGAAATTACTCGAAAATAATTTGTTTAGCCAAAAAAAGTGTCGGAACCTAATGGGTCACATTTCATTGTAAGCCTTTTTTTCATTGTACATTGAAGATTTACTTGATTTTGTTTTTATTTATTTCTTCTTATTAGCCACACTTTCCACCAAACCGTAAGCTTGTTCTGACCTTAAAAACTATTTTGTATTGCCATGACGATTGTATTCGATACCCAAAAATGTTGCTGCAACTTACAAACCGAGGATTGATAAGCGAAGTTTGAAATTTGTAAATATGTAACAAAAATTCGTTAGGTAAACGCAGATATAAAGCGTTTAAACAATTCTTTGCTTTATGTTTTTTTTTAAAAAAACAGTAATTGTTGCCCTTTGAAACCACAATTTCGAAAGTGATATTTATTTAACCGTCTTTAAGAGCAGTAATTATTAACCGTTTTCTCATCGGTATCTGTCTGAAATCACCAAACAGTTCTCGCGCCCCATTCCGCAAAAGTAATTATTGCTCTCATGTTAAAATAACAGACATCGTGTTGCTTAAACCTCTAAATGTTATACTGTAGACGTAATGGCTAGCTCTAATGCGTTTTGGCAACCCCATAGAATCTGATCTCGCATCCCTCGTTAAAACCCATGTTTTAGAGTAGTGGTCGGCAAACTTTTTTTACAAAGGCCCAAATTCTCCATTTAATCTTAACTGGAGGCCCACACAGCATAAAACGTTTCGTACAAACTAATACGAGATAACTGAGACAAGTTCGTTTCATAAAATGCATTGAAAATGTCTCTTAACACTAATCAATTTTTTTGTGTATAAAACCACATTTTTAGTTGGTAAAATTCGCCAATTAAATTCATGTCGAGTACACGTTACTTTGCTATTCATGAGTTCCAGACATTTACTGTTCCATCACAATTCATTTGTTACATAACAATTATTTTTTTTTAATGTCAAATAATTGTTGTTTCACAATGCATTCCTACATAATAATTATTTGTCATGTCAAACAATCACCGTTTGTACGTGGTGCAACGGAGTACAACTCCGCGTTTTGGCCCCGCCATCGCGTCAGGACCAAGCTCCTATACATCACGCGGACCACATAAGTAAGGTTTGCGCGGCCCATTAAAAAGTACTACCTGCCCACAATTGGGCCGCGGCCCACAGTTTGCCGACCACTGTTTTAGAGTATGTCGAAGTCTCCTGTAATCTCGTCACATTCTGTTGACCCAACCTTAAGTTGTTGTGTAACATGTAACACTGTCCGGCTGTTCAATGATTAAGTTGTGATTAAGTTAAGAATTTACAAGCTGGTGCAATATTTGTTGTTGTGTCGCAACCTGATCCATTCAACCCGAAATACCACCTACCTGCTCGCGTAACCTCCCTTTTGTTGTGAGATCACGTGCCTCTTCATGTGATCATTGATATATCTGGTTGTCAGGATAAAAGCCTTCATACAATCACTAATCCTTTATAATCACAATTAAAAGCGTAGGTGGGGACCATGTTTTCCCAACGACAAATCCATACCAACACGACTCTGTGGGTTTGATCACACACCCGATATGACGTAGGTATAAAACACATCAAAATTTATAGTCTACAACGCATAGAAAGGAACCACAAATTCAACAAATAACAATCTGCTGAATTATTTTGCAGCGTTTCTTTCATCTGTGTATAAAATACGGTAATGTAAATATTTAAGCTTTAAAGGTCACTCGGATTTCTGGCACATGCTCGTAAGTATAATCCAAAAAAATGCTTTTGTACAAAAACCCATGGAAATATAAATGACGCAATGAAGTGGGTCCTGGTCTAGATTGCAAACTTCATTAAAAACCTTTTTGATGGTCGGTTCAATGGTGGCTCCCTATCGATTCATAAACTATGCGCGAAAAGCTGGAGGCATAAAACAAAAACCTAAAACGTTTTTGTCATTTAGGCCCAGATGCTTAATCAGTTTTCATTTAATAGTAAAAGTGCTATGTTTAAATATGGAGTTGAGAACTGTTTAGATTTTGCTGTGGCATGTTTTGTTTTGGTCTGGCTGGTCAAAATATTATAGCCAGCGGGCCATGAACTGCCTATTCTTGTTTTGACATATCATTTTATTATTTTGCAGTGACGGAACATGGGAAGATTGTTCGAACTCGTTTTTCTGATAGCTTTGATGTTGATTGTATACGACCTGTTACGAGGTGATGTTAAAAAAACACCTGAAAAAATACAATAACCTGCAAAAAGTAAAATGTGAAGTTTTCCAATTGGGAGTTGTTTTTAAAAAGTTAATTTGTGTTTTTTAGATGATGGACAACGAGATGTGCGAATGTTGTATTCACCAAAAGTGAGTTAAACAAGAATGCCGATTATTTTAAACATAAAACAAACCGTAAACGACAAAATATGCCGTTAGTTTAAACAACCGAAATAACCTGACCAATCTTTTTTAATAAATTTTATTATTTGACAGCAGACAAACAAACATTCGACAAGACAAGATCGTAAGTCATTTATTTTTTTAATTCACTTTGCTACACACACTTAGCCCACCTTTTTTACAGAGTTTGCAAGACTCCCTGAGTTTGTAAAGATACTCGTCGAGTTATTTTCCCCCATCAACGTTTTCCCTTTCAGTAAAAGATACCGTCATTCTTGGGAGGTGAAAATCAACATTTTAAGTTATTAATTTTACAACCAAAATGTTTTTGGAAACACTGCAATGTGTTCTGAGATATAATCTGCTATGACAGTGGCGAACGTATAGTGTTGTGAGTGTGTTGCATTATTGATTTGTTGCATCAGTTACTAACAAGACAACCTATGAACCATGCTCAC
This sequence comes from Phallusia fumigata, assembly GCA_008931825.1. Lineage (NCBI taxonomy): Eukaryota > Metazoa > Chordata > Ascidiacea > Phlebobranchia > Ascidiidae > Phallusia > Phallusia fumigata. The sequence goes on from QXVZ01005769.1 coordinate 11,244, forward strand.
TAAACAAATTGAAAAAGATTTGGGCGTCAAACTGTTTTGCCTTATTGTACAAATACTGCTACACAAGTAGCAGGAAAGTGTTGATACAGGTAATCTCCGTAACGATCTACCCGTATTGTTTATTTTTAGGCTTTTTAAACTGATGTTGGGTAAAAGCATCTGCCCCTGGTGGTACTTGTGCTACGTACGCCACTGCGTTATAGTTTCTTAGATTAACAAGTTCTCAATGACCCCCAAAGAAAAATCTGGTATTGTTTAATGTTTTTTACCCTTACAAATATGATTTTTCACCGAATATCAAAGAGTGTGGAAGTGATTGTTTGTAGCTGCACAGTTCCAGTATGCTTGTGTGCTGATTGACTGGGACAACAGCGGCCAGGTAATGATTTATGGTACTTTGGTTGAATTCATCAGTGTGGCTATGTGATGATGATCGTGCATGTGGTTGCCTTTTGCCAGATGTAGTTTATGCTTATTGCTGTTTCATTTTATCCTCAGTGGGCGGAACAACGCCTGTGGATGTGGTATATTTATGATGAGTCCGCTTTCAAGCTACCTGCCTCATTGCAGTTTCGTCGGATGATTTATTTAATTAGCCCATATTTTTAAATTCCGGTTACCGGTGACTTTTAATTTGGTCTAACCGATTGGCTTTTGCTCAACCAACAACCTAGTTCTATTTACCACAATGTCCGGCTACATCTGTAAACAGATTACTCATTAGTATAAAGCGACAAAGTGTATTTCTACTTTTGACTGACTTATAGACTTGTGTGAACGCAGATTGCACCAATGGAAGCAGACAGCCTCTTCATCACTGACAGAAGCCTTACTGGCCCATCTAAAGGTGAGAGTGTTCAGTCTAAACTACAAACAAATAAATACCGAAAAGAGTTAGAAAGTTCGAAATGTTTTACTTATTAAACTTGCTGTGTTTTTGACCAAAAATATCTGCGTTTAACGCAGTTACAATTTTTTAGTGTCAACATACAATCAGTTAACAACAGCAACAGCACCAGCACCATTCCAAAACGAAGAGTTTCGTGATGAAAACGAATCAATAAAATGTTGTCAACAATGCGCGGTATGTGATTCTTAAACAACTACGTCTAAATATTGCTTGAGTTACTGTGAAAATTGAGCTATAAATTGAAATTTGTGCAAAAAATTAATGTTATTAGCTGATTCATCACCTTAACTTAAATATATCGTTATCAGGATCAACAAACAAGAAGTTTTCTGGTCAATTCAGCTGTTAGCGGTGTGTGGTATGATTGTGGACAGATTTGGTGTAGGCGTAAAACAGGTTTTAGGTTAAAATATAAACTGCCGGAACCTGGTCACGAAAGACGTGCTTACTTAGAACGTGCGCCATCTTGCGATCGTTTTCTTCGACTAGTGAGTCGCTGTGATCGTTGTTTACAACCCGATATATCGCAAGGTTTGTAATCATGGGTCCCCTTCCAAAAGGGGACACATATTGTTTTCACTTTGTATGTTTTTTTTTATTTTTCTTACCCTGCAGCTTGTCCATGCACTTTTGTGGGGGGGGGGGGGGGGGGGGGGGGGGGGGGGGGGACAGCTGGTAGATATGGTCAAGGCGGTGTGTCATGAGTTTATTTTAACCCCATTTTGTTCCAGTGGTTACTCCGCCAGCCCCCTAAAATAGGACAAATAGATAAACAGTGTCCGAATTGGATGAAATTTAGTCAGTTTGTATAACATGTAATCGTGATGCAAGATTTGATGTATTTTACTCGATAGCCCCAGCAGTTACCCCAACTAGCCCCCTAAAATGGGGCAAATAGTTAAACAATCTCCGAATTGGATAAAATTTGGACAGTTTGTATAATATGTAATTGTGGTGTAATATTTGATGGGTTTCACCTTATAACCCCAGCAGTTACCCCACCAGGCCCCTTAAAATGGGGCAAATAGTTAAACAGTCGATGGGGCAAATTAAAAGTTTTATAACATGTCATTTGGTGCAATCTTTGATGTGTTTTATCATATAACTCCAGCAGTTACCCCACTAGCCCCCTAAACCCCCCCCCCCCCCTAAACAATGTCCAAACTTGATGTAACTTGGGCAGTTTGTAGAACATGTCTTTTTAGTGCACTGATTGCTTTGTTCATACCTATAGCCTGGAAATGTACCCAGAAAAACGCATAATGTACAACTTTGCATGTGTGGGGACCCATGCGTTTCTGCCAGCAGAAACAATCATGTCATAAATAGCGCAGGTAACAATAAGACCCAATTTAAAATAATGTGGAGAAATATCCTCTTAATATCGGGTAATAATGCATATTCAATGTCTATGTGTGGTAAGCCACCCTCCTAGATGTAATATAACGTTGATTAGTGACAGCTTTTTTGTTCCACGTTAATTGCATGTAAAGGCTTATAATTTACTGGTGGTATCGGGTCAAATTGAAACTAAAATAAATAAATTTAAAAACTTTTCGAAACCCAAATTTAAAATATAGATCTCTACTAACTTTCTGTTGTTTTAATACTAACTTATGTGTCTTGAAAATAAGTAACATTTGATTACGTTTTGTTATTTTGCAAATTTTTATTTATTTACGTTTTTGAACACAGTTTCACATTTTTTTGCCAACATATTGTGTTACTTCAGTGGTTTCCAAACGCTTTGCGGCCACATTTGGTGTCGCGACGTACAAACGACGTACTAGAAAACAGTTTATTTTGCCAATGTACACACTTAAAGTTAATCACGTTCAAGAAATAAAATCTTTTTCTGCTTTTGTTTTGCAGAAAGCGATGTGAAAACACGCGGCAGTCCGTTTTCAGAGACTCTAAGAAAGCAAAACACTACGGTGAGCTCTAAAGTGTATTGAAATAAAACAAAACGAATGCACTAACAACTTAATTCTATTTTATATTTTTAAGGCACAGAACATTAACACAACACGTGTTAGCTTTGCTACACGCCACAAATCCATAAGAATAGAAAACTCTTCGAACATACATAGCCCTGTAATTTCTAATATCGTGAAAAAACGTAAGTATTTTTTTAAGTCTCTGAAGTAGACGCATTTTGTTCTTTTGTTTTGTTTTTAGTTAGGTTTGTCCTTGTACTTTTGGCATAAAATGTTTGACAAATTCGGATGAAACTTTTACAGTGGGTAGATATAAACATGAAGTTTTGCCAACTGTTGTGTTTGACCCTATAACTTACGCCGTTATACCTCCGAGAGGGGAAAGTTGGTTAAAACGTATCTGTGCTGGTGTTGAAACAAAAATGCAAACGATGTAAGTTTCTTACTACTCCGAATGTAACCATGGGGTTGTCTCATCAAACCTTCGTCCTAAAAGCCTTAGTGCAGTGGTTCCCAACCGGGAAGGGATTTAATGAGTTAATTGGAGGAACTTTATAACTTAGTAAATTATGATAAGTGTAGTATTTTATTTTAGATAAACCAGTGGTTCCAAACCTTTTAATATTACTTCATATCACTTCTTGTCCAGTAGGGGAGGAATTAAAAGTTCCAAAATAAGCAAAGAGGGGAATGCATCAAAAAGTTGGGAACCAGTACCTTAATGGTTGCTTTGTAGCCCCACCAGGTGGTCAATTTATATTCGAATGGGATGAAGTTGACTGTTTGGGGTTAGTCGCCTCACTTGCCTCCTAACTGGGTCAAATTGGTAAAAAAATGTCCAAACCGATTGAAGTTTATACAGTTCGTACAACATGCCATTATGGCGCACCGATTGTTTTTAACCCATAGCCATACTGGGTCTCGAAACAACGATTAGGCAATGGCAGTGTTTCGTTCGGTTTTTAGTTAATGTTTTGATCGCCCACTCTTTGAATCATATCAAACAACACCGAAAATAAATATTTCTGTTAAATTCGTGTTACAGTAAGTGTTTCACGAATCTTTATTTTCAGATTTACCTCGGACATATAGTAACTTTTTTATTTTGGTTCAATGGGAAAATGATCGAAACGTGTCAAGGTTTGTATATTGAGTGAATATTTCGCAGTTCTTGTCATTTTAACATTTAGGCTTTTGTGTTGCAGGATTGCTAAAGAACAGGCAGTCAAGTTAAAAATATTGGTAAGTTCAAAATAAGTTGAATGCGGTTTATATAATTTCCTACACAAACAAAAGTTGCTTTGAAACATGGCTAAACTTTTGACAATAAATTTATAATTTCATTGGGTTATTAATTTTCTCCAGGGCCAATTTTACCGTTACGGCCCCTGATCCTAAATGCTCGGGACGTCATAACATACAATTTAATTAACATCAATCACTTCTTGAAAACTTCGGGCACTGAATAAAACCATATCGACTGTTGAAATGTGCATGGTACAGTTTTCTGTCAGTTTTATTTTTGATCTAGGAAAATCCAGCATCCAATTCGTAGTTAAATTACTGTTTACAACAAACAAACAAGCCCAAAACAACTTAGAGCAGAAGGTTATAACCAAAGCGTACCCCCAAGATCTGTTTCTAGGGGGTGCGAGGATGCTGATTGAATAGGGTTAGACATATATACAGATGAGAAATTACCTTCCGGTAAATTTTGAAGGAAATGCGATAAATGGTCAGTTGATTTCAAAGGGAAAGGAAAACGATTAACACTCCTAAGTCCAAATAAGTGGTTCTCAACCTTTTAGTGATGGCGACCCCTTTTAAATGTTGACAAAGTAATCGCGAATTCCCCCCAAAACAATCTCATCAGTCAACTATGGCCTGTGTGTCCATGCTTTGTATGCATTTCATGTTTGTCTGTCTAATCTAAAAGCGTCCTTATTCAGAACATTTGCCGTGGACCCCCTGAAAACGCCTTGTGACCCCCGGTTGAGTACCACTGGTACAAAACCTTAAACCAAAGAGCTAAATCCTAAATTTTCTATGCCTCCTGGCCGTTGCTGACTGATAAATCGCATTTTTGTATTCAGGAAACAGTCTTTTCCGCCATGCAACTTTCGTACATCGAAGAAAGGTGCACGGAGCTGGAACTACACGAAAACCAACAGTCACGTTGCCTTCCAGAATCTTTCCAACTGGGATGTTTTAGGCGCCAAGAAACAAAAGAACTTGGTAAGTTCTCGAAAACTGTATTTCCGCATGTGGCGCAATTTCCACGCTCGATGGAGCTTCGCGTTGCCTGCCGCTCTGAAACTGAGTTGAGTTTATTTCGCTCGGTGAAAGAAATCATAGCGACCCAATTTCACTAAAACAATCACCAAGCCGGAAATAGCTGCGCAACGTTGAGACGTTATAAGGCGCGAAAAAATGGAGGGCACAATTGGTGGATCAAGGTGGAACGCGCTGCAGCTACACCGTCATTACAAGGCGTTATGTGTCGGGGACTCACAAGAGAGTAAGTTTTGGCGCATTGTGAGAAATTCGACTGGGGGGGGGGGACGTTGGTGGGGCCAGCCGAGGGGGCTCCTATACTACCACTCGTTCTAGGGAAAGAGAGTGGGNCGCATTGTGAGAAATTCGACGGGGGGGGGGGACGTTGGTGGGGCCAGCCGAGGGGGCTCCTATACTACCACTCGTTCTAGGGAAAGAGAGTGGGTTAGACAGGAAACTCCATTATTAGTTGGCCATTTTGAGGGGTCATCTTTGGAATAAACACTGGGTTAATTGCTAGGAGCGGGATTGGATAAATTTAATCCTGTGGTCAATGTTAATTACCATGGGGACAGTTTTTCAAAGGCGGGCGATTCACAAACATTTTAAAACATTAATTTACGCGAGATTCATCTACTATTTTTATCGAAAGGAAAGCTTTATAACACTTTTCAGCTGCGACAGCTCATGGTATATAAATTAGATCATGAAAGTACATAATTTTTTAACTAAAATGAGGGATTATTTTATTTTTAAAAGATGCAAAGGGTAAAACTGATAACAACCACTTTAACTTTTCGGTGGTGGGTGGTTGTTTTGATCACTGTGCACTGCTGATAGTTCTACTGAATTATTTTGATGTTTACAGTACTGACGACAAACTTTTTTACAGACGAGCCTTATGGTCAAGAAATCTCATTAACAAACCAACAAGGAGACAGAAATTTTAAGGTACTTTAGATAGCGATAGACCAAAATTTCTGCAGGCCAAAGCATTTCAACTCCATAAGCCTTTAATCTGTCATTCATTTTCGTTTCCGAGAAACTCTTTATGGTTTGGAAAAATGTACGTAACTGGTTATCGTTTTTTTGAACATCGTTTTTAACTTGACAAATTTTTGTAGGCTGGAAGAAGCACTTTAATGCAACCGGTCTTAATATTTCCTTGGAAAATATCAAAAGAACTAGCTAGCGAAGACAATAAACAAAAGCAGGTAAAATAGCATACTTTTTTTAATTGCCGTAACCTATATATACACAATACTAAAAGTCACCAAAGCACACAAAAAATTTACTGCAACTTCCGAGATGGAATTATAGATTACACCTATAAAAAATACTTACGTCACTTTAATTTATCGCAGAAATAAAAAATTTATCACAATCATACCTAGAACCAAAACCTAAATGAACCAAAATCAGCGATTGTTGAAACGTTTGCTATGCAATGTATTCACTATATACAAGCTCTCTGGCAGTTATGTATTTAAACAAGCTCTTTAAATCTGGTGTTTCCATGAAATAAAAACTATTATAGATATCGTTAAAGGGTTGCTTTGTTTACTTTTTTCAGGATTTGGTGGGTACACCGAAAGTTTCAATGCACAATTATAATTTGCACTTCACAGCGGAGAAAAAGAGTTCCAAGAAAGGAAAACATTTTGAGGTAAGGTCCCTCACCTCTCGCACAATGAACAAAACTTTAGCTAATACCGTAAACCAGGGGTCGACAACATTTGAAACGCAGTGTGCCAGTTTGCAAATTATGT
>QXVZ01005771.1:0-14393 GCA_008931825.1 Phallusia fumigata
ACCACCCCACTGTAACTCTAACACAGAAAAGCAAATATGAAACATACAAACATGTCATGTTACAAACCATATATGGGCCGTAAAGCTTTTTATGCAGGCCAACGATAACTTCACACGCATATGTAAATCCTAATACGCCAGGTCTGCAAGAGGCGTTCTACCGAATCTATGAATCACAGTTTGTGTCACAACCAACAAAGCAAAGTATGTTCTATTGCGCTGTGACGTCATAAGCGATTCAACAATTACTTGTAACAATGCCTTCGTCTATGTGTTGCACCAGGTTTTGGCTAACAAGTCATTCTTTGAACAAAGTTAGACTTGAAGTTTATTTTTCGTTGCTTAGCTTGAGAAATCGATACGGACGTCGCGCTTCTTTGGCCGTACAGGAAAACTTGTACGCGACAGTATGCAAGGCCTGTAAATTAGAGTCCGCCTGTTTTTAGCATAAACACAAATTATGATCATTTAGCAACGAACTTAACTCAATTTACTTTACCTGTATGCCTGCATCACATGAACTCAGCCAAACCGGGTCGCCCCAACTTCCATTCAAACCGCACGTCCGCGTTCCGTATGGTAAACCCCCTGCAAATTGGTTTGGTTGTTTGTTTGTTATTTTACGTTACACAGTTTCACATTTTTGTTTAGTAGGAATGTATGAGCTACAGTAGCGGTGTATGAGTATCGACATAACATTTAGTGGTCATTATTGGGTAAACAGAGCCCACTGCGGTTTCTTATGTTAGACAACCGGAAGCCTGTTGCAATGAAATCATTGTGTCGGTGAATCCCCCAAACACGAACGTCACGACGTGTTGTAATGACGTTGCTTAAAACCCTATCGCTTATCTCTGTTGCAAGGTTAGTACATCGGTATCGTCCTAAAATTTTCTAGAGGTCATCATTAGGTAAATAAAATCCAACAGAAGTTGTTTGACACATACGATAGGAACTAGACGACGTAAAGTCACTGATTAACCGATTAGGCGGCAATCAAATCACATTTAGACACAACGTACAACAATCACACTTAAGACATTGGCAAAGAAAACTAAGTAAAAAGATAAAATGGCTTGTATCTCCTTTTGAGACTATTTGAAAGTATGAATGGGGTTGCTCAAAAATTAAGTAAAAGAAAAGTGGCTATTTTTGCATGTTTATTTAAACTTGTACCGTTAACTGTTCCGGGTGGGCATCTGTCAATCGATGAGTTTTTGTAACCAGCCTGAGTTGTTGGAAATATAACAACGTTTTGATCATCACCGACAAAACGGTTAGCTTCGTCAAGGGGACAGACAACTGGAAACAGGAAGTAATGTGTAAGTTTTTAAAATTAAGTACTTAGTCAAATATTAGTAACAGCTTGAAAGTTTTTACATATTGATCTAACATTCCTCATTTTCCTACCCTACAGCGATTGTTTCAGGTGAACATTTCAAATTTCAGTAAGAAAGACGTATTTTTTGGAATCATGTAGTTTGGTCGAATTTAGCCACTGAAACTTAGGCAAATTTGGTCACATATTTGATGCAAATAACACGCATTTTCTTATCCTACAGCAAAGTAGTAAAAACTTCAAACCGTTCGTTTCATGAATAAGCCAACAAGATTTTTGCTTTGGTAGAAAACTAGAGCTTAAATTCTATAGACTGGGTGCACGGTATGCCCAACGTAACCGCGTAAATGTTAAATTCAAAAACAATGTTTTTATGGTGCGGTACCTGGTGTACATCCGTTCGGAACGGGTTGATATCCCACGATGCAATTGCAATTACAGATCCCTTCCGAACCGAAAACACAAGGATCCGTGCATCCGATGCACGACGTGGCACAAAAACCTGTAAATTAGGTTCGGAAATTATTTGTGACATCGGGAGTAACGCCTGTGGACGCACGGACTTTCCAAACGTATAGAAACCGTGGTGGAGTTATTGCGTTCCAATTCGGTGGGATTCTGCGTTGACACAACACAAAATCGCTCTTTGCAGTCACAGACCGAATACATCTTTTGTCACTGTTTACACGGCACTGTTCCCTCCAAGGTGCGCAACTGCGCAATAACACCAGACCTTTTGCGCAGTGAAATCTGACTCTCGTGCACTTGCAACAGAAGCGAAATATCATTGACTTTTTTGAGCAGAATGTTTCTGCTCAATGCACAAACTTTGTAATTGAGCAACTAAAAATCAAATTGGAGGATATTTGCCGAATTCAGGGCCCCGTTACATCAGGTTTAAAAAATTTATGCACACAAAAACAAATATTTACTGGAAATAAAATTTTCCTAGGGGTAACATTGGTCGGTGCCCAGTTGACTACAAGAAGCTTGTTTTCAAATAACTGTAAAGTCTGTCAATATGCTTAGGCTGTTGTTTTACTTTTAGTGACAAAATAATTAAAATAAACATTAGATAGAAATCAAGTCCCTGTAAAACATGTATTGACAGGCAAAAACTATAAATTCCCAGACTATCACAAGGCAAACGACAACAGCGATAAAAGAAGCCAAATGTACAAATGCTTTTAGTACCTGATTCACAGGTTTGTCCATAGTAACTATCTGCACACTGGCATTCGAAGTAGGGAGCCTCGGAGGTAGGCGAACATGTTCCCCCGTATGAGCACTCCACTCTGTCACATTCGTCTGCAAAAATTACATTTTACCTTATCCACGGTAAAAGGAAAAATTTCGGCACCTATTGAACCACTTTTCGGCATTTATTAAACCACCCTTAAATCAATTCTTCATGATATGAATTACATTTTTTTATAAAGTGCAGAAAGTAGCCTTGTTTTTTAACAAGCTGTTAAGAGCATGTGTTATGGCTAAGCAATAAAAAATGTTGTCTTTCAAAAAACGTCATTTATTCAATTTAGTAAGTTTATTTTTTATTCCGAATTAGCTTAAACCAGGGATTGTAACCAGGGCCGCCCCGAAAGGATACGATGATACTTTAGGACCACTTATATAGATACTCCATTATATCTATAACATCCAAACAAAACTTGTTTGTTATTTACATATGAGAAGAATTATTTTCCGGTAAATAAAAAACGGGGTGCGAGAACTGGTTGATAATTTCAAACGGGTACCGATGAGGAAAATGGTTAAGAACCACTGGCCGAAACGGTCAGAGTCAACAAAAGGCCCGTGTGTGGCCCTGCTCTAATTTATACTCAAAAATTAAAAAATCTAGAGGTTACTATGTGCTTACGTTCAGCACAGCGAGGGGGGTAATAGCCAGGAGAGCAACTGCAAATGTAATTGTCTCCATGTAATGAGCAGTTGCCATTTACTCCGCAAGGATCGCTTGAACAGTGGTCTGCAAATATCGATATTAATCAACCATAGCTAGGCTGTAACACAGAGTGGTAAAATCTCAGCTATAAATGCAAGCTTGAAAAGTGGCTTAATTAAAAACAGATATTGCACTAAAGATGACAACATCAATTGTTAAAACGTTGGCATTACAATATATTCACTACATACAAGTTCTCTGGCAGTTATGTTTGTAATCATGTACAGAAGTTTCTGGAATATGTCCCAGAAACAGTCGTGACGGCCAACGCCAATGGCATACTCTAATTCATATCACGCCATGCTGGCGAGAGGTGAGAAACAGAATCGAATCAAACATCACACACAGACAATCATGTGTAGCGGTGGGATTCGAACCCACGACCGCAGCTTATCGACGGCTAGCGCTCTACCAAGTGAGCACGCTCGCTCGATGACTAGATAAGTATGTCATTACAACTTCACAATAATGTGAAACATATTTACTTTTCAAGCAGTTCTGTCCAAAGTATCCGGGATCGCAAGTGCAATGGTAACTTGTTGTGTTGAAGGAACAATTGCCGTGTGGTCNACGCATTTTCTTATCCTACAGCAAAGTAGTAAAAACTTCAAACCGTTCGTTTCATGAATAAGCCAACAAGATTTTTGCTTTGGTAGAAAACTAGAGCTTAAATTCTATAGACTGGGTGCACGGTATGCCCAACGTAACAGCGTAAATGTTAAATTCAAAAACAATGTTTTTATGGTGCGGTACCTGGTGTACATCCGTTCGGAACGGGTTGATATCCCACGATGCAATTGCAATTACAGATCCCTTCCGAACCGAAAACACAAGGATCCGTGCATCCGATGCACGACGTGGCACAAAAACCTGTAAATTAGGTTCGGAAATTATTTGTGACATCGGGAGTAACGCCTGTGGACGCACGGACTTTCCAAACGTATAGAAACCGTGGTGGAGTTATTGCGCTCCAATTCGGTGGGATTCTGCGTTGACACAATACAAAATCGCTCATTGCAGTCACAGACTGATTAAATCTTTTTTCAATGTTTACACGGCACTGTTCCCTCCAAGATGCGCAACTGCGCAGTTACACCAGACCATTTGCCAGTGAAATCTGATTCTCGAGCCTTTGCAACAGTCCAAATTTAAAAGCGAAAACACATTGAAGTTTTTGAGCAGAATGCTTCTGATCAATTCACAAACTTTTTAATTGAGCAACTCAAAATCAAATTGGAGGATATTTGCCGAATTTAGGGGCCCGTTACATCAGGTTTAAAAAATTTATGCACACCAGAACAAATATTTACCGGAATAAAATTTTCTTAGAGGTAACATTGGTCGGTGCCCAGCTGACTACAAGAAGCTTGTTTTCAAACCACTTGAAAAGTAAAGTCTGTCAATGTGCTTAGGCTATTTTACTTTTGGTGACAAAATAATTAAAATAAACATTAGCTAGAAATCAAGTCCCTAAAACATGTATTGACAGGCCAAAACTTTAAATTCCAAGACTATCACAAGGCAAACGACAACAGCGATAAAAAGAAGCCCCATGTACAAATTCTTTTTGTACCTGATTCACAGGTTTGTCCATAGTAACTATCTGCACACTGACATTCGAAGTGGGGAGTCTCGGAGGTAGGCGAACATGTTCCCCCGTATAAGCACTCCACTCTGTCACATTCGTCTGCAAAAATGAAATTTTACTTCATCCATGTTAAAAGGAAAAATGTCGGCAATTATTAATCCACCCTTAAATCAATTCTGCATGATATGAATTGCATTTCTTTAGTGCAGAAACTAGCAATGTTTCAACAAGCTGATACGGGAGTATAATATGGCAATAAAATAAGCAATAAAAAGTGAGTTTGTCTTTTAAAAGACGTCTTTATTCAATTTAGTAATGTGAGAAGAATTATTTTCCGGTAAATAAAAAACGGGGTGCGAGAAGTGGTTGGTAATTTCAAAGGGCACCGATGAGGAAAATGGCTAAGAACCACAGGCCGAAACGGTCAGAGTCAACGCAGGCCCGTGTGTGGCCCTGGGCCAGACAAAACCCTGCTCTAATTTATAATCAATAAAATTAACAAAATGTACAAGGGATTGTGTGCTTACGTTCAGCACAGCGAGGAGGGAAATAGCCGGGAGAGCAACTGCATATGTAATCGTCTCCATGCAGTGAGCAGTTGCCATTTATTCCGCATGGAGTGCTTGTGCAGTGGTCTGCAAATATCGATATATAATTACCCGTAGCTAGGCTGTAACACAGAGTGGTAAAATATCATGCAAGCGCATGTAGATAAGCTTAAACACAAGACAGGGACTTGAAAAGTGGCATAATTGAAAGCAGATATTGCACTAAAGATGACAACAGCAATTGTTAAAACGTTGGCATTACAATATATTCACTATATACAAGTTCTCTGGCAGTTATGTTTGTAATCATGTACAGAAGTTTCTGGAATATGTCCCAGAAACAGTCGTGACGGCCAACGCCAAAGGCATACTCTAATTCATATCACGCCATGCTGGCGAGAGGTGAGAAACAGAATCGAATCAAACATCACACACAGACAATCATGTGTAGCGGTGGGATTCGAACCCACGACCGCAACCTATCGACGGCTAACGCTGTACCAAGTGAGCACGCTCGCTCGATGACTAGATAAGTATACCACTACAACTTCACAATGATGTGAAACATATTTACTTTTCAAGCAGTTCTGTCCAAAGTATCCGGGATCGCAAGTGCAATGGTAACTTGTTGTGTTGAAGGAACAATTGCCGTGTGGTCGGCATGGATCGTCCGTGCAAAAATCTTTCAACGAACATTAAGATTATCCACGTTAAGTACAAGAACCACCTTGTGTCTTGTGCAAACACATTGACAATTTTTCATTCTGCGTAATTAACTTTGCGTAATAGCAAGTAAAAGTTTTACCCATTTTTGCAACCATAGCAAAAACCAAATATTTGCCCTTTGTGCATTATGATTGTTTATAACGTCATATTAGAAATTATTATCTTTGAAAAGTTGCCCTGGCGCAAAATAACAGGTTTTCCTAATTTTTAAAGTTTAAAAGTCTGATGTGAAAAAAAGTTTCGAAACACTAGAATTCCATTCATAGTAAGTGCTAAATTCAAATGAAAGTCTCCCCCTACCTTCAGTGCAGTTTTGTCCAAAATATCCTGGGTAGCACGAACAGTTGTAAGAAGTTGCGTTGAACGAACACCGGCCATTTTCACCACAAGGATCGCCAGAGCAATGATCTAAAAATTAAATTTTACCTATATATTATAGTTATGTATTTCCAACTATGAACCCTACTCAAACAAAATTATAAATACGGGTTGATGCGTCGTTTAAAATATTTCAAGGGCGTCGCACAATAATTCCGTTTCGTAGCTTTACTAGGGTTTTATTAAATTCTTATCAACCAACAAGTAAGTGAATTTCGAGCAAAAATTAGAGTTTTTTATTATTTGATTTGTATTTTAAGTTGTTTCCTAAATCAAAACCAATGCTTGATAAATGCTAACACAAACAAAGTAATTTACAATTCCAATAGGCCCAATCAGATGTTGGAAAATTTTACACCACAAAAATAATTGTTAACATTCGAAAGGCCTACTAGCTTCAAACACTGTGTGTTTTGTACATACTTTCAGTACAATTTCGTCCCCAAAACTTGGATTCACAAGAGCATTCGTAAGTGGTTAGGTTAAAAGAACAACTTCCATGTAAACCGCACAGCATCCCCGAGCAGTAATCTAAAAAAATTAGGTTGTCAAAATCTGGGTTAAAAAATTCAAGGTTTACTTGCTTTCCAAACAATTCTTTCCAATAAATCCTGGGTCGCATGAGCATTGGTAGTTTGAAGTTTCGTTGAGTGAACAAGTTCCATTCGCACCGCAAGGCTTATTTGAGCAGTAATCTGGTCAATAAAATCAGTTAAATTGTAATTATGTTACAATTGTTAGAACCATGTCTTACGCAGATGGTATAATGCCCACAGTCTACGGCCAGTTTCTATATCTTCAATTCTGAATATTGCAATCACGGAATATCATCTTTAATGTGTAAACTTTTTTAGCTAAAGATGACCTACGTCGACTAAATTTTAATGAAAGTGATTTCCAAACGNGCGTCGTTTAAAATATTTCAAGGGCGTCGCACAATAATTCCGTTTCGTAGCTTTACTAGGGTTTTATTAAATTCTTATCAACCAACAAGTAAGTGAATTTCGAGCAAAAATTAGAGTTTTTTATTATTTGATTTGTATTTTAAGTTGTTTCCTAAATCAAAACCAATGCTTGATAAATGCTAACACAAACAAAGTAATTTACAATTCCAATAGGCCCAATCAGATGTTGGAAAATTTTACACCACAAAAATAATTGTTAACATTCGAAAGGCCTACTAGCTTCAAACACTGTGTGTTTTGTACATACTTTCAGTACAATTTCGTCCCCAAAACTTGGATTCACAAGAGCATTCGTAAGTGGTTAGGTTAAAAGAACAACTTCCATGTAAACCGCACAGCATCCCCGAGCAGTAATCTAAAAAAATTAGGTTGTCAAAATCTGGGTTAAAAAATTCAAGGTTTACTTGCTTTCCGAACAATTCTTTCCAATAAATCCTGGGTCGCATGAGCATTGGTAGTTTGAAGTTTCGTTGAGTGAACAAGTTCCATTCGCACCGCAAGGCTTATTTGAGCAGTAATCTGGTCAATAAAATCAGTTAAATTGTAATTATGTTACAATTGTTAGAACCATGTCTTACGCAGATGGTATAATGCCCACAGTCTACGGCCAGTTTCTATATCTTCAATTCTGAATATTGCAATCACGGAATATCATCTTTAATGTGTAAACTTTTTTAGCTAAAGATGACCTACGTCGACTAAATTTTAATGAAAGTGATTTCCAAACGTTCGCATTGAAGGATAATAATGAAAAAAGGTTTTTACCTATACCCAAGTGGTTTCAATAGACAGTTTAGAGAAAGTGTTTATTGCAAACGGATTGTCTACACTGAGTTCCTAGCAAATGAATCTTTATCTTTGCCATTAGGCGATATTTTTGACAGCTTGTCAGATATCAGATAAGGGTGGTACTAAACACCGCATGGTACCCTATGATACCGCATGATACCGTATCTTACATGGGGTTTCGTACACTCCAATGGGGCCTTATTTCCTTCTATTGGGTCTCATAATTTCCCATGGGGTCTTATATTCTTGGATGGAGTATCATACTCTCCAATGGGGTCTCATTCTCCCCATGGGGCCTCGTATATACTCCCATGGGGTCTAATATTCTTGGGTTGGGTATTATATTTTCCAATGGGGTTTTATATTCACTCTTGGGGGTATCATGCCTTACACCCTTTGAGGGGTTTCACACACCTTCCTAAGATATCATGCGGTACCATGCGGTGTTTAGTACCACCTATCAGATAACGTACTTTCCGAGCAGTTGCTTCCAAAATATCCTTGATCACACGAGCAGGTGTACAAAGTAGATTCCTCATGTATGCAAGTGCCGTTGGCCCCACAGGGGTTTCCAAAGCAATGGTCCACTACAAACGAAAACGTAGCAGAAATCAGAACACTGTTTGTTCGTTGGTAAATTTTTGGCTTTTGCTGCCTAACTCAAACGTAACCTCCTGTCGTGGGTTCGAATCCCACCGCAGCCAGGTTTTTGTAGTCTACGCATTACTGAATAGAAATGCTTGGAAGGCCGACTTTGATTCGGTTTTACGTAGCCTCTACTCGCCTGGCGTATTGTTGTCTAAACCAAGTATCACTTTTTTGCGCCTCATGACGTTTTAACGTTACGCAGCTATTTCCGGCCTGGTGATTGATGTAGTGCTATTGGGTCGCTATTTTTTCCATTCATCAAGCGAAAAAAACTCAACTCAATTCAACCTTGCGATCACAAGGCAGATGGACTAAGCCAGCATCTCCCAACCGGGAAGAAATTTTATGAGTTAATATGAGAAATTTTCACTTGATAGTTTATTTATTCATAAAAGTAGTGTTTGTTAGGTAGACCAGTACTTCCTCAACATTTTAATATTACTTTGTGGCACTTCTTGTGTAGTAGGGGAGAAATAAAAAGTTCCAAAGTAGGCGAAGGGTAAAATGCATCAAAAAAGGTTGAGAACCACAGGGCTAACTGTCGGCCATCTTGGCTGCTCAATTTCAGAAAAAATTAAAATAAATTTGGAGTACGTCTGCATGGCAACTGCCGTCGATCTGTGCCAGTGCACAAAAAAGCACTCATTTACGTAACTTACTTTTGCTACAGTATTCAGCAGCATAATCGTGTTCGCAGTAACATTCGTGCGTTGTGCTGGTGAATCCACAAATGTCATGATGTCCGCACGGACTTTGAGAACAAAGATCTGCGCAAAGTATGTTGCAAAGTTGACAGTTGTTAGTTTATATGCTTGCTAAGCCAACAGAAATTAAAACTAGACTGACGAACATCTTTCTAAATGTGTAAGAAATGCAAACATAAAACTTCTTGCTATTGTGTGTGAACAATATATCAACAGTACAATAACCTTATTTTATTCATTTTTACTACCTCCACTCTTCACATGCATTACTTGCGTTTTAGGCCATTTTAAGTGTGTTTTGAAAAAATATTGCTGTCATTCAAATTTAAAATTTTGGGGGTAAGTGGGATAACAGATGGGTCAAAAGTTAAAGAGCATAGATTCAGATACCCATCTATCATGTGTGCCAATTTCAAGAAGTATGAAAGATTTTTTCTTGCTTGACCAAATTGCGTTGGTTAGAAAAAACGAAAGTTAAAAAATGTAAAAACAAAACAAAAGCAAAAACAAAATAAGTCCCTTTGTGGAAGGGACACAAAATTTTGCATACCTACAGTACAGCTGGTCAAATTCTTAGATTGAAGACACAAGCAATAATAATTGTCTTGCCTAAACCGACATTCCACCTCATTGGCGGACCCGAAATCTGTGTAAAAATTAAAAGCAGCTTATTGTAAAACCCCCAGAGTTTTGTAAAAGAAAACATTCCTATGTCTATAAACAAAGAG
The DNA here is from genome assembly GCA_008931825.1 of Phallusia fumigata. Taxonomy (NCBI): domain Eukaryota; kingdom Metazoa; phylum Chordata; class Ascidiacea; order Phlebobranchia; family Ascidiidae; genus Phallusia; species Phallusia fumigata. The sequence goes on from QXVZ01005771.1 coordinate 10,377, forward strand.
GTTTCTTCTAAAAAATTAATTTGAAGACGCCAGTTTCTACTTTAATTCTATACTTGTATAACCCATGCGTTCATCCTTGATCCACCAATTGTGCCCTTAACTATTTCGCGCCTTATGACGTCTCAACTTTACGCAGCTATTTCCGGCTTGGTGATTGTTTTAGTGGTGATAACGTCGCTATGATTTCTTTCACCAAGCGAAATAAACCCAACTCAAACCCCTAAACTTTCATGTAAAAGAAACGTACGGTGTGTACAATTTCTCCATCCGTGATAACCGCATGTGCAGTTATAGATTGTGTCGTTGAACCAACAGTACTCGTTCATTGAATCAGTGCACACCGGAGAGAAACAAAAATCTAAAAAAGAAACCATAATTGTAGATTTCAATCACTTGTGGAGGCATAGCCACCGTCCACGCATGACAACAAACGCAGACTGCCTGTTGTGCTTTGCTTAAACACCGTTTTAAATTGGTAATGTTTGTTTTTAGGTTTGTAATTTAAACTTGGCGCAAGCCTCTACAGTCTGTCGCTAGAAAAACGTGCATCCGAGGCTATTTTTAACGAAAACACAATAGAGATGGAATGGAATTCGAATCAACGCCTTGCGATCACCAGGCTGATGTAGGCTACAAACCCAGTGACTCCGGGAAGAAAAATGAGTTTTTATGAGTTAAGAGGAGGAATTTCAACTTGATAGTTCATTTATTCATAAAAGTAGTGTTTTTTTAGGTACACCAGTACTTCCTCAACTTTTTATTCGTACTTTATATCACTTCCTGTGTAGTAGGGGAGGAATTAAAAGTTCCGAAATATAGGCGAAGGTTTTAAAAAAATCTAAAAAAGAAACCATAATTGCAGATTTCAATCACTTGTGGAGTCATAGACACTGTCCACGCATCACAACTTGTTCTTTATCAGTAAAATAAGGAGCTTGCAAACTGTAGTAGTACTGCAAAAGATGTACCAAGTAATAGAAGTGGTGCTTTTAAACAAACGTACGTTTTTACATACTTTCCGAACAGTTTTTTCCAAGGTAGCCAGGGTCACATTCGCATTCATACAAGGTGGTTTTGTTGAGGAAACAACCTCCATGAGTTCCGCAAGGCTTGCTAAAGCAGTAATCCACTAGATGAAACAATTTAAAAAGAAAAGAAATAAAAAAAAACAGTTCGAGAATTTTATGTGCAGCCATTGTAGTTAAATGTAAATAAGAAACTAGATAATGTTTTTTTCGACCCTTTTCATTCCAATCACGGGCGCAAATCCCGGGGGGACGGGGGGGAAGTCTCCCAAAAAAAATGTTACGGATTTATTTCATTAAGGATGAAACCCAAAATCTTGTTTAACTGTTTAAAGCGGGTTCAAAGCTGGTTTATTGTTGCATTAAAACAATTTTAGCACGTTTTAAATACTATTGGAACAGTTTTAACGGCGTTTTAAGACCGTCTGAACCGAAATGTAACCCATTATTTGCGACATAAAAATCTGCATTGTGACGTCATAACTTCAAATATGACGTCATTTGCTCAAAAGTTACTCACAAGAACAAAAGTCTCCCCAACAATTTCAATGGATTTGCGCCACTGATTCCAATGGACCCGTTTGACTGATATTCAAAGCTGAAATTCCCCCACATGACAGTTTGATAGTAAATAACATGTTTATGTCAGTTTATATTAAGAAATCACTTTTTTTATTTTAAACAAATTGTGCAATTCCTTTTAACCAACCCCCCTGCAAACAAAAAATCCCCCCTGGTTTGAAAACCACTGGTTTAAAGTCACAGGTTTATCCAAGTAACCGCCTTTTTTGCTTCACCTTCCGTGCAGTTAGTTCCCAAATAACCATCATCGCAAGTGCAGTTGTACGAGGTTTCATCGAATGAACACAGCCCGTGATTACATGGATCGTCGGAGCACATTGCTGAAAAAGCACCGTATCCGTTTAGAGAACAAATGAAAAGAAACAAGTTGGAAAACTGACAAGGTAAAATATACGCCCGCAGTTTACTCACTAATATTGCAGTTTCTCCCATAGTATCCAGGAAAGCACTGGCATTGATAGTTTGTGTTGTTGAAGTTGCAAATACCACCTATACCACACGGATTGTTTGTGCAATAATCTACAAGCAAAACAGTAGATTGTAAAGGTAAATCCACGATGATAGTTTACTGCGTTACGAACAAAGTTAAAACCTTGGTCACAGCTTGTTGGTTGTCCGAAAAAGCCTTGGCATGAACAATTGTAGTAAACGTTGTTTTCATCGAAATCACAAAGCACTGCAACTTCGGAGTTAAAATCTAAACAAGACCAGTAATTTTGTAAGCAAAAATTACAAAATGCCGCTGCCGTTTAAAAACTATTTTCGACCTACAGTAATTCTCGGCACCTGATCAGGAAAGTAAATTTGTTTAGCTTTTCTACTTACGTTGGGTGCAGTTTTTCGAACATTTGACATCCGTGCAAGTGCAGTTGAAGATAATGTCGTTAAACCAACAGCTTTGGAAATTTGAATCATCACAATTAGGATTCCAACAATAGCCTGAATACATTTAACAACATGTCAACACTTCGTTACTACGCTTTATGCAACCGACCAAGTGAAAACAACAACATAACAACTTTCCCTTGGACTATTGTTTAAAAAAGAAAACAGCAATCAGTTTAAAATATTTTGTCAGTCACCATACCACAGATCAGTACCACGCGAATAATACTGGTAATTACAACATTTTGACTAAATTTTTGCTTACTATGAAATGTGACTTACCCTCAGTGCAATTTGTGCCCAAGTAATCTTCATCACAAGTACAATTGTATGAACTTTCATCGAAAAAGCATTGCCCGTGGATGCAAGGACTGCTAGAACACTTAGCTAACAAAAAACACCGTATCTTTGAATACAGAAGTTGTCAAAAAAAACCTTACATATTAACTCACTAATATTACAATTCCTTCCATTGTACCCTGGGAAGCATTGGCATTGGTAGTTTGAGTTGTTGAACTTGCAAATTCCTCCTTCTCCACATGGATTGTCCAAACAAAAATCTGTAAACAGAAACAAAATCTTGCAGTTTTTGTCAAACTGGTTTGGTTGCAAATTTAAAGCAGCAATTCTATCTAAAAGTAAATATTTCGTTTAAAATAGAACATGAGAATATACCAGTGTTACAGCTTGTTAGTTGTTTCATAAAGTTAAGGCATGAACAATTGTATGAGATGTTGTTTTCGTCAAAATTGCAGATCACATCGTCGTCAGAAGCAAATTCTGTTCAAAACTAAAGTTTTAAACAAGTGATGCACCAAAACCAACCTAGACGATCGGCTAAAAAGTTTTGATAAGTTAACTTAGCGAAAAATTGTAACGGTTTGATGAAACATCTGGTCCTGTGTTGAATAAGTTAAATGTAAATTTTTGCAGTCAGATTTATTGTCGTAGTGGCAAAGTAGCATTTCTGACTTACGTTCAGTACAATTCTTAAGGCTTGAATCATCACTGCAAGAACAATTAAAGTTTGCTCCATCAAAATGACAGCTGTTTGAGTAAGGATCTTCACAAATTGGATTCCAACAAAAACCTTTAAATTAGGTAAATTAAGCTGGTCTTTGCCATATCTGTCTTATTGAAAAACTAGTCAGTTTCGTTCAAAAACCAGAACACTGGACAATATAATTTAACAATCAGTAAAAACTTGTGTACATAAGAAGCCTACACAAAAAACGCGTACTTTATTTGCCTTGTTAACATACAATAAATAACTTCAAATCTACACTTTTCAGTTAACTGCCACAAGCAAATTATGGACTTGTTACAGGCTGATGGCTGTAACATACTTAACGCAATTTAAACCACTCGTACGTACTTTTTGAGCAGTTCTTTCCTAGATAGCCATGCTCGCATAAACATAGGTATAAAGTAGTTTCATTAAGAGAACAATTTCCATGGGGTTCACACGGATTTTCGTGGCAGTAGTCAACTGTAAACGTGAAATATAAAGCAAAATCGTCTGAAC
>QXVZ01005776.1:0-16406 GCA_008931825.1 Phallusia fumigata
TAATAAACAGGCTTTTATAAAAAGTGTATTAAATGAAACAAAAATCAACGAAACGGAATTATCCCGCGACGCTCTTGGAAAATTTAAACGACCATCAGGGCGTCGGGACAGACAGTTTGAGATCCACGGGTGCAGGGAAACGATTCAGACTAACTTTAGCAGCTAATCCAGTTTTTTTGTGCAGGTACGGATCTGTTGAGGGGAAGTTTGTGTCAGTGGATCTGGGTGCATCAGGACAACGTCAGGTATCAGTTTTTCTTGGCATCCCCTTTGCGCTCCCACCGATCGGAGATCTACGCTTCGCTTCTCCGAAACCGGCGCTCTCATGGGATCCAGATATACGCAAGGCGGTCGAATTCGGACCGACCTGTGTCCACGACGATGACACTTATTTTCCCGGATTTCGTGGTCAGTATTGGTGAATGAAATTGTTTTCTTCAAGAATTTGAAAATGGTTAAAGTTTATTTTTACTTGGAAAAAAGTTGGATTAAATTAATTTTTTCGTGCACCATGATTGCAATGAATATAAGTACGTCACAGTATTTACACTGACGTCATGTTACACGTTCAAAAACGCTCTTTTTGGCTAAACAAACATCACAAACTAGGCAGTTGACCATTTGGCAAGTAACAAGCTAATTTATGTCTTTATTTTAGGTTTTGAGTTTAAATCCACATACACACCGGGTGTGTCAAAATTGAGGCGGCACATAGGGCGTAACAAAAATGGCATTTTACCGAAATAGAAACCCTGACATTCAAAACTTTTCACACGCATTTTTCAACAGGCGCTGAAATGTGGAACGCACCAAACAACAAAAGTGAGGATTGCCTCTATCTGAACGTGTGGACGCCATCAGATTTGCGTTCATATTCCCAACCGCTCTCTGTGATGGTATGGATATTTGGGGGGTCGTTTTTTAGTGGCAGCCCCGCCCTCCCTCTGTATGATGGCCGGTACCTGGCTGCTGAGGGTGATGTTGTCGTGGTGTCGGTAAACTACAGGTAAATTATCAATGTACTAGTCCACATTCAAAACCTTTTCTACAAAGTTAACATATTTAATTTGAAAACGAGCTCTTACTTTAACATAGAAAAAGTCTATATAAAATAAAACATATATTGGGATTGATAAATGATTTTTAGTACGTATTTTGTATTATTTCGTTTTTAAAAGAAAGCATTAATTTATCCTTTATCCCAGACTAGGACCACTGGGGTTTATGCCTCCACTTGCTGGGGAATACCCTGGAAACGCGGGGCTACTTGACCAACAACTGGGTCTGAAGTGGGTGAGAGACAACATACGTCAGTTCGGCGGTAACCCTGATGACGTCACTCTGTTTGGTGAAAGCGCAGGGGCGGCTTCAATCGGTCTACACACTGTAGCGCCATCTAGTAGAGGATTATTCAACAGGTGTGTGGCTTGTGTTGTTGGTTTGAAACAGGGGTAACCTTTTTGCTTAGTTGTCACAAAATCACAAGAGTGTCAAGATTGGAGATTGTATTACCTGAGGAATTTAGAGTGTTCATACAAACGTTTACAAGCTGCCACGTAAACCGAAAACCAAATACTTGAATCAAGTTACCGTGCGTACGTTTTTTTACAATCCTGGGGGGCTAATGGCGTCAAAATGGCTTATTTAGTATTTCCTGCTGGATTTTGCAATTTTTAGAAAAAAAACGCTTTTACCTACAGTTATTACTTGATTGTATAGATAGGTATGTAGGACTACTTTTTCAAAGCAGCTATTCAGCTTGTGCCAAACTATACTTAAATCTGTCTGTTTGTAGGATTTCACGCCTGTGGATGCACAATATAGAATTTAGAATATTTGGCACTAAATAGGCAGTAACGCTTCAGCGTTTCAAAATACTGCAACACATTTTTGTGGCCACATTGTAAGTATAGGTTAGTTGCCGTAATTGTAAGCTCAATTACTCGCCTAAATGTAAAGCCACCCGATTGAAAAAAATTAGATCATTGTAGCCAACATTATCTGCCAACACATTCAAACAACAAACTGTTTCTGATGTGTAGGGTGATATATCAAAGTGGAAACCAGATGAGTCCATGGTCGACCAACACGCTAGACGTGGCCTTACAAAGAGCGCGCAAATTGGCAGAGGGTCTCAAATGCCCGAACGCTGACACCGCCAGCGAACAAGAACTTCTTTCGTGTTTACGGGCTCGGACGGCGGAGGAAGTCTTCGGAGCTTCGTGGATAACTTCTGAAATATTCGACTTTCCGTTTGTGCCGGTCCATGGGACCGCGCTTCTGCCCCTATCTCCGCAAGAGGTCAGTGTTGTTTGTCCAAATCGTTAGCTGTAATTACCTAGTGCAGGTTGAAAAATAGCAGTTAGTGCATGTTGTCAATAAATATAATTGACTGTTTACTCAAACTATTATTCTAACTAACGAAAAATAGACTTTAATACTTTTACTGCGAGTTTATGGTCTGTAGGTGGTTAACACGCTACTTTCTTTACCAGCTTGGTAGGTTTTTCCTACTTTATCAAAAATTACCTAAAGTTCAATTTTCCTGATTTTGAAAAAGATAACAAATAGATAAATCTAAAAATGGTTCTCACACAATCTGTCCCCCCAATAGCAGGCATCTGCACATTGACGATCACTGTGGAACTTCGATTTAAATAATAACAGTGAAGCTATGCCTCAAACACAAAATCATTTAATGGCTGTTCGTTAAAAAAGAGATATATATTTCACCTGAGTAGGCATCGTCAGTCTCTAAAACATACAAACAACTGGGTAATAAACAGGTTGAGCGAATAAAGTTAACCCGAATTCTAACTCTTTGTCATTAGTATTTCGTGTAATCTACATTCGTTCAACCTTTTTATTACCTTGTTGTTTGTCTGACGCCGCCTACTCAGGTGAAATATATTCACTTTTTTACAGCCTTCGACTCATTTTGTGTTTGATGCATAGCTTCACTGTTATTAATAGATGAATCTAATATATGCATTATTAGCCCTAAAAAGGTGTGCATGTCTCAGGTCACAAAACAAGGCAAACACGCCCCAGTGGACGTATTAGCTGGGTACAACACAAACGAAGGCTCGTATTTCAACATCTACACATGTCCTGGATTCAATATTTCAACTGAAAGCCTCATAACAAAGTAGGTTTCCATGTGTTAATGCACTTGCTATATGGGCGGAATTAGTGGACCATCCGTCATTGTCCCTAACAAATATATCGCAACCTAATATCTAATTAAAGTAAAAAGTTAATCAGACCACAGTTAGGAAGCCCGGTTGACTGCACAAGCGGGTTTATAAGCTCGTTCGGAAACAGTATCAGACCCAGAAACTCAAATATGTTGTGTTAAAATAATATTTTATTTACTTTCAGAGATGAATACATAAAGGGAATAGAACTTTGCGGGCTTCGGACAAACGCAATGGGACGGTCTGCCACCGCCTTTCTCTACTCTGATTGGTCGAATCCAAATAACCCCGCCCAGTATCGGGATGCACTGGACCGTATCGTCGCTGATTTTCATATCGATTGTCCGACCAAGTCCATGGTCAAGTAAGAACTTTAATGACATCTGATTCAGCATAGATAAGTACAGAAACTAAAAAGTTTGTGGCTTTTTCACTTTTTTAACGATATTAACGACCACGATTATAGTTTGAAAGATCTACCAAGTGGGACATGCCAAAAACGTTACTAAATTTACTAAAATGAAAAGAAAGTTACTAAAATAAAAAGTTCCCAAAAGTTTTGGTAAAAATACCCCTGGGGCTAAAGATCTAAGACAAAAGCATTAGGAAAGTATCAGTCGGTTCTGTAGTTAACATTGACTTTTCAAAACAATAAAATATTATTATGGGTCTCCTTCCATGAACGGCCAAAGGTCACTGCAGGTCAAACTATTGGTCAGTGCGGCTGTGGGGTTAAATTCATGCTTTTGACATAGAGATTAAAATTGACATGATGTAAGAAAAGATTTAGTTAAATTATATGTGGAAATCTTTACTTTTTGTTTAAATTTGTAAAACCGATTTTTAAACCAATCACATCATAAAAACATCACTACTAATCAGAAATTACATGTGTGTGGGGACCCATATGTTTATGCTAGCAGAAACAATCATGTTATAAAATGGCAAGGAAATTGGCGACCCAATGTAAAGTGGATATTGAAAATATATCCAATGTAATAAAGAAAATGGTATATGTGGAGAACATTATTTTGAGGTGGTAGTGTATATGGAATGAAAATATGGAGAACGCCACCTCTCTAGTTTATGAAAAGTTTATCTACTTGCAAACATGTGGTAAAAACAATTCCATGTTAGGTTAAAACGTTACGTTATTGTTTTCTTCACAAAATAGTTTTCGTCGTTTCGGAACGTAGTAATATTTTAGTAATATTTTTTGTGCATAAAATTAAACCCGCCCTTACATTTTGATATCAGTCATTACGCTGTCCTTGCGAAAATGTGACGTTTGTAACCTTCATATAACCCTTATTTGCCGAACACCCGACGTCCCCACACGCACCGCTCTACCGCAGATCCACTTCTCACCCCTCCAGCACCCTTTATCACAATCCAGCTATAGCGCTCCGACTGATAATGCGCCCCGTACGACCTTTCTGCACTACTACTTTGCGTAACCGCACTTCACTTAACTGAAAGGTCACACAATCACAGCACTGCCTAAGTGACGTCCTTGGCGCGGCTACAACGCAAGGGCAAGGAGTTAATGAGATATCCCCAACGGCTTGCGTACAATTATGCGCATTTGGCGAAGAAAGCAGATGGTGTTGCTCGTGAAACGGCGTTGTGTGGGTGTAGAGTGACAAAAGTTGTATTCGTGTGGAAATTTAAACAATTTTAGACGGGTTTTTGTTGCCTTCTGACTTTTGTCATTGTTAACTACACGACCGTTTTTTAATTTGCTTTAAACCTTGACGGTATTGCAAAGAAAAATGATAAAAGCGAATGAAAAAAGAGATGCATACACAATTTGACTCACTACGTCATTGCGCATGTTTTAAACAAGTTTTGGTGCAAACGTTTTTCAAAAAAATGCTTCTAAATCTGACCCCAGGCTGGCAACCCAGTCTAAGACAAGTGTAATACTTTTTTTACTTGATTTTAAGTTTTGCTATTTTACACAACTGCTTTAAAGAAACGAGCTTTGTGTGGAGTCATCACGCACCATTTGTAGTTGTTGGATTTTACAAATAGATTCTATTCAAATGTTCAGATTAATTCTATTCGAATAAGGAACTGACGATGCCGTGTTATACCAAGTAGTTTTACTTTTCTCGTCGATGTTGTCTGTAATATTGGCCATTATAATCATTCTCATTCATAACTATAATTTGTTTGTTTTTCGTCCATTGTTATTTTAGCCTTCAAACGTGAATGAAATGTCTCCCTTATCCACAGGTTGCACTCACAACACTTCACCAACCGCCGCGTATTCCTGTACCACTTCAACTATCGGGTGTCGAACAATGCTTGGCCGACCTGGGCCGGTGTAATGCATGGTTATGAGATCGAACTCATCTTCGGTCTTCCCATGTTCGGGGATTTCCCCTACGCGAGCGGGTATGATGACGTCGACAGACTGGTAAGCCGCCGCATGGTGCGCTATTGGACCAACTTCGCGAAATACGGGTAGGTGACCTTAACACTGCGATATTTGAATCATTATCAGACGAACGAACTGGAATCAAAATACGAGTCGTTTAAAATAATTTTTTTTAAAATTATTTATTTTTGTCGGTGGGCGGACAACGCCTAACGGGGTATTGCTCATGAACAAGACATAATAATTTTTACGACTAAATCCCAACCCATCAAATAAGGAAGAAGTATCCCTGGGAGAGTCAGATTTTACTAAAGTAAAACACGTGGACCAACTACACTTCCCTTTTCACCATAAACATTTTCACATATTTTTTGTTTAAATCCAAAAAAGGAAGAAACTAGTATAGATTTGGGCCGGTTTCGATTTACTGAGACGTTTTTTGGCCTTTTGCTTTGTCAGAAAACGTAATAGGCACTGGGGTAAATAACACCAAACCAAATAAAACACGTGACATTCAAAGGAGGCCAGTGGAACTAAAATACCGAAAACACCTCAGGGGTTTCACTACAAACATAACGCAATCAGGCGTTGAGTTGAGTTGAGTTAAGTTGAGTTTATTTGGCTTGGTGAAAGAAATCTTTGCGACACAATTGCACTAAAACAATCACAAAGCCGGAAATAGCTGCGCAACGTAAGAACGTTATAGAGCGCGAAAGTGGAGAGCACAATCGGTGGATCAAGATTGTACGCGCTGCAGCTACACCGTAATGATAAGGCGTTATGTGGCGAGGGCTCACATCGGAGGATGAGTTTGGCGCAAAAGGAGAATCAAGACTGGGGGGGAGGGGATGTTGGTGGAACCGTTTACCCACCATTGACAAAAATGCACCTAAAACAAAACTAATATGTAATTTAAACGTGACAGAGCAAAGTTTAGAATAAGTGTTAGCGTAACACCAAACCCTCCAATATGATACTAGCTGAAGAACCTTAAAACTTGTTTTGTTACGGTTCGCTAGAAGCGAATTAGCTCAAAACATGGGAATGGTTGGGTAAAAAAATACCCTGTCAAGCACAGTGATTTACCTGGGGTCTAGGTCGGGTTTGGATTCTCTGAGCCCTGGGTCCTTTCAAGATGGTCTTAAGCATCAAAGTTCGTATTTAAACTAAACAAAACATTCTACCTTAAGACTTAGGCAAGACTGAAACATATATAGGAACCAAGTGCATGCAATTTTTCAAGACAATAAGTTTTTTGTTTGTCCGATAATTTTTGTAATGGGGTCGGGCTATACGATTTTTATCTTTATACCATCTGATAAGCGGGGCCCTGACTGGTACCACGCGCTAACAGACTGAATTTCCATTCTACTGTTTTGACAGTTTTCCGCTATGATTTGCAACCTCCAGAGCTTGCTTACAAAACATACCAGAGCCTTTTTGAAGTACAACCACAATTGCTGGTGTCAGCTTTCAGCCCCTGTTTTGCCCGGCTTGTTCACTTGTTTTGCCGGGTTTTTGGGCGAACGCGGTGCGTGAATTTTCCCGCCGTTGTTATTTTAGTTAATCCACCTTTTGCTACGACGGTCATCGACCGAAAGCTGCGCTTAGTCATGTGGACGTGACAGGCCAACGGTTGCACCACGACTGCAGCTCGTTCTCACGAACAGACTGTTTTGTGTGACACCACGGACGCCTGCGAAACGACCCCCATTAAACCCGGATAGGAAGTCTGTAGAGAAAAACAAGTTAAAAACACATCGAACCAATGCTTGGATTGTCCGATTCTTCCAAAATAAAGGAAATTCATGCCATAAAGCAGTGGTTCTCAACCTTTTTTTGTCTTTTTGGCACCCTTTTGCTGGAACTTATGAATCGCGGCACTCATATCGGCTTACGCATGGCAATTACAAAAAGAGCAATACAAAGTAAACTGTCATTTTGCATTTTCATCATAAAGCATAGACAATAATGAAGTCAGTCTATTTTGCAAGCAGTTATGTACCGTCAACTTAATGGAAGAAAAAATCTAGAAAAATAGTCGCGGAACTCATGGGGCCTGGAAAGGGCACCTCAGTGTACCGCGGCAACCCCAGTTGGGAAACAATGCCGTAAGCTAACACGTAAAATACAACGTTACAATTTTCATCCGGAATAGGCGAAAGTTACTTAAACAACATCTGTATATCAAGTTGTCAATCAAAGTTTTACTTGCTTGAGACACGGCCAAAAACACTATACTAAGCACGCCAAAAAATGAAATTTACATTTGAGAATTTATCTACAAAATTTATGAGTTGCTTTTTAAATCATACAGAAATTTCTTGGCTACAAAACATTGCCACGTTCCACCTTAAGTTGGAGGTGGAAATTAAGGTGGAAATTAGTGTTTTAAAAATCCAATATGCAATAACGTGGTGCGCGTATAGTAGGTCGGTTCTGCCAAGTAAAAAAACCTAATAAAAAAGGGGTGCTTGAATACAAGAGAGTGCACTTGTAAGCTTTACTGTTGTTAAGTATCTCTAATGCACTATATCAGGGCTTCCCAAAGTTTTTGGTCTGCAACCCCTTTTGATTTAAAAAAAACTTTCTGCGACCCTTAACGTTTAACGGAAAAAGAGCAGTTCAAAACATGCCATTTGTTGAACGAGTTATTAATCTTTTGGGCGTAGTTTTAAAATGACAATCTCATAAAACTTCAAGAAATTGGTAATCTCGCTACCCACAAAATTCGTTGCGCGACCCCCTGAAGGGTCGTTACCCCTAGTTTGGGAATCTCTGCTCTACATGAGTCAGCAAATTCCTTTTTTACAGAGACCCCAATGGTGGCCTTGACGAGACCCTTCAGAGCGACGAATACTGGAGTCCATTCGATACCTCACGACAGCAATATCTTGAAATATCCGCCCACGAGGACGTCATTCGCTCCCCTCTAACGTATCCCATGCAATGCGCTTTTTGGGAGGACTATATACCGGGTCTTAACCTGGCCACAAGTAAGTTGAAGCCCACGGCAGAACTTGAAGATGATTTAATTATCGGTTTCGGGATAATCCCGCTTTTAAAGTGTTGTTTTTGATTTTGCGCAGTCTAGTATTGTTGGCGCTATGTTACCAGTGCCTGTACCTGCGGTCGTTTCTAGCATTACCACCCGCCTTAGCATAAGACACGTGCGGTAAAGAAGAAGTACCGCAGCCTATCCGGCGAAAAACGTTGTAAAATGGGTTTCGCTGTACACTGGTGCCCATTACGTTGCTGTTACAGCCATGAAGTATTGTTTTTACAGGACTTATCTGGCTGTGGAACCATAAATAGCGTGTGGTCGGTAAACGGTCGTTACTTGCTTTCAATGTCGATTATCATTCCTCGTCTGTTTTAAGTCGCTAGGTGGCGCCATATGTTCTAAGCGGACAGGACCAGCAATGTTTTAACTGCACATAGAAAAAACTGACTTCATTACATATTTGGCATAGGACTTATTTCTCGGAGTTTCTGTGGCAGGCTCTGTTGCTTTTAGTCGATGACTGTTAGAATTCTAATACCGGCATGGCTTTGTTCCATTTCCAATGAATCATTTTAGAAATTTGAATTACACCAATGAATCTAAAATCATAAAAACACTTATTGCGATGAACTGTTGACCAGCATCAGTTTCTCTGGCAAAATCCTTTGCCTACGTAATTCAAGATTTCAGTGGGCCCTTATTTAACTCTAGAGGCACAATGGAAAGTTAAGGCCATTTTTTCTGGATGAAAATGAAGAACTAACCAAAATGCAAACAACGAGGTTCATTTATTTAGAGCAGCTGTAACTTATTCTTTGTACAATAGGTTAAACAACGCATAATCCAGGCTCCAAGGTGCCGAAATTGTGACTTGAAAAATACTTTAACTTGATTAAGTTTTTCAAGCCGCGTTGCGAATGTTTATTAGGCGAGATGGATGAGATAGAAACGGAATGGAAAATGGGATTTCACAGATGGAGTCAGTCAATGGACTCCTGGGATCGAGCGTTCCGTTCCTACTCTCGCGACGAGAAGTTGAAATGCCAAGATTGACAAAGTTATTTTTATTATTTGTTTTCATTTCTTTGCCCTAGAATGATAGTGTATTTTTTCTGCGTGCGTTCTGGATCTATCAAGCCGACCTAATACTAGAAAAACGGTGTCGAATACTGTGGGACCATTATAGTACAACTAGTTAGATTGAAAACTTACGGCGTTGTTTTATGGCAATAATGGTTAAAGCAGAACATTAGTATTTTAAACAATGTCTGGTCGATTTTTTCCCACCCTTTTAGGAATGGCCCTGGTAGGTGTGGTGTAAGCGGTGCCTGAGGTGACTCTCTAAATTTTTTCTGGTTTTAAGTATTTTTGCACAAGACCTCTCCTTTATTTTACCCCTGTGTTTGTTCAAATCTCCAATGGTATGCCACTTGGTTTTGTAAAGTTTAAATTTCTGTTTAAAATTTGTGTTCTTTCGAAAACGTATGCTTTTTGTGGGAATATGGAATAGTTTATTGAAGGAGCCACCTCTTCTCACACAAAATCTGATTAGACTCAAATTCTTTAAACCCTGTCTGGCCTTTGGTTTGTTACGAAGTGTGCTGAAATAAGGCTCATCCCCAAAACGTGTTAACAACAAGGTTGTTTCGAATTTGCATGCAGACAACATTTTACCTCAGGTCTTACCATTAAGTGTACAAATTTGCACTCGTTTTTTCACTCTTCTTGCGCACGCTGTAGCCAATTTGCTGTTTTTTTTTACAAAAACAGGGTAAAATCANTTTTTCAAGCCGCGTTGCGAATGTTTATTAGGCGAGATGGATGAGATAGAAACGGAATGGAAAATGGGATTTCACAGATGGAGTCAGTCAATGGACTCCTGGGATCGAGCGTTCCGTTCCTACTCTCGCGACGAGAAGTTGAAATGCCAAGATTGACAAAGTTATTTTTATTATTTGTTTTCATTTCTTTGCCCTAGAATGATAGTGTATTTTTTCTGCGTGCGTTCTGGATCTATCAAGCTGACCTAAGACTAGAAAAACGGTGTCGAATACTGTGGGACCATTATAGTACAACTAGTTAGATTTAAAACTTACGGCGTTGTTTTATGGCAATAACGGTTAAAGCAGAACATTAGTATTTTAAACAATGTCTGGTCGATTTTTTCTCACCCTTTTAGGAATGGCCCTGGTAGGTGTGGTGTAAGTGGTGCCTGAGGTGACTCTCTTAATTTTTTCTGGTTTTAAGTATTTTTGCACCCAAACAAGACCTCTCCTTTATTTTACCCCTGTGTTTGTTCAAATCTCCAATGGTATGCCAATTGGTTTTGTAAAGTTTAAATTTCTGTTTAAAATTTCTGTTCTTTCGAAAACGTATGCTATCTGTTGGAATATGGAATAGTTTATTGAAGGAGCCGCCTCTTCTCACACAAAATCTGATTAGACTCAAATTCTTTAAACCCTGTCTGGCCTTTGGTTTGTTACGAAGTGTGCTGAAATAAGGCTCATCCCCAAAACGTGTTAACAACAAGGTTGTTTCGTATTTGCATGCAGACAACATTTTACCTCAGGTCTTACCATTAAGTGTACAAATTTGCACTCGTTTTTTCACTCTTCTTGCGCACGCTGTAGCCAATTTGCTGTTTTTTTTTACAAAAACAGGGTAAAATCAACGGTAAGTTAAACACCAAACAATACAAACAGGTTTTCGTTCCGCTTTTTACAAAGTTTCATTTTCACCTCAAAGTGTGGTTTTTGACTTGTTGCATTTATAATAAACTTTACCATGTAAGGCGTGCGTACTTTTTTTCAAACATTTGGATCCTAGTGGACGCAAAGTTGTCTTTATAGGACAAGCATGCGAACGATTTATTTTCTTAACCGCTGGACCTGTGTTGCCAGCAAAGTTAGCGGTACGGTACGGTTGGGTACCCAGCAAAAACTTTAAAAAATACGTTACGCCCTCTAGACTGATTCCTGCTTCTGCATATAATACTGGACTTTTGAGGACCACAGTTTTTTGTTGACAATATTTCACATTTATTTTGTACTTTGCCACGAGAAAAGCAACAACTCGTACACGGCTCTGTATAAAAATAAAAAACACTTACGGTGAATACTAAAGCATGAAAAGCAGAAGAACGAAAACGACGAACGGAAGTCCGAACAAAAAAGGTCTAGTTAGCTTATAATTGACTACATCGAACGTTTTAAATTTAAAACCGTTTTTAAATACCGTTTGTTTAAAGAGAACTTATAGGAATGATATTTGAAAAACACTTAAAATTTCAATACTAAACTCAAAAACAATACCATTTCCGTTGGCATGGTAAAAGTAGTTGTTGTTATAAACCAACATCTGCGTACAGTAAACCAATGAAGTAAATACATTTTAGGACATTTCTGCAAGCGAAACACTATACAGCATTGGTTAACGGAACTTATAAGGAACTGTTGTTATCAGATCTAGGCGTTAGTAAATAGAGGTCTAAATTAGCACNATTTTAGGACATTTCTGCAAGCGAAACACTGTACAGCATTGGTTAACGGAACTTACAAGGAACTGTTGTTATCAGATCTAGGCGTTAGTAAATAGAGGTCCAAAGTTAGCACCATGTTAGATTTGCTCGCAAAATATAATAGGCACCAAAAGTTTAAAACCCTATTGAAAAATGGAAACAACTTACATTTAAAAACAAACAGCAATACTCCAACTTACAATAAAGTGTTCCTAATGGTGCTACGAAACACTTTTTTAGGCTTTGTTTAGTATTTTTCTGCAAATATGTTTAAAAGGGTGAAATGTTGTGAATGAGTGGTTGTATTTGGAAATAGAAAATGTTACGAACACAATACCCGGTATGATTTTGTACACAACCGCACGCAGCATCGTCTTTGTATATAAATAAGCCACGACAACTGTTCTAACGAGTCGTACACGATAATTACAAGGGTCCCAACATAAATGGGGCCTTACCCCGGGGGCAGGCGGGGCGCAAAGCTGTACAGCAGGGCGGGGAATACAAGAACGAAAAAATCGGAGTTAGAACAAGAAAAACTGTTTACCGTCGAAAATCGATCTCGGATTTTGACGCAGTCTGTTGCGTCGCTTTTTCGCCCAAAGACGCTGATGCATCATCTTTCGGTTGGTGACGCGCCGTATGCGTATCAGTCTCTGACGTAAGACGCTGTGGAGGACCCTGCGGTCACGTGGGTGCATCTTAGCGAGTGCCTTCTTCAGCAGCTCGTTCGAAGTGCGCTGGTTTTCCGGAGAAGACAGAATCGTGTAGAGAGTTGAAATCAGGCTGCTGGTGTCACAAACACATCCCGAGTTGTCCCTAAAATGTTAAATTGTTGGTTAAAAATTGATATAGGAATGTAAAATAGTGGTTGTGGACTGTATGTGGGTAGGCAACGGCACCGGGGGCTTTTTAATTAAGTTGCCTCCGGATAATTGCTGTCTAGGGTTTAAACCTCGTCGTGGTAGATTTATTTTCATATTTATCTGCACCCAAACGGTAAGTTAACATCACGGTTTTTAAAGGCCTAACATGAACTTTTAAATGTTTTATTTGTATCTACGTTTTTTATCGGGGCAAATTTGGCCTTATATGTCTAAACCGACAGATTGGCGTTTGCATCCTACAAGATGTTTGAAATAGCAAAGTACAAACTACATTTGCCTAACATGTACAATACAAGCAATTTCAGGTTTCTGGATTAAAAAAAAACCTTGGTCAGGCTTTAAAGTGCTATTTTACGATTGCAAGGCAGTTACATCGAGGTAACCAATCGACTATCTTGTAGGGCGAAAACAACCTTCATGTTTGACATTTTACGGCTGTAATTACTTACCCCGGCGCCCAGAGACAGCCACATCCGCCGCCCATCGAACTGTCGACAGCCTTCAGCATCTCATGAAGCAGGTTTCGTCTCCTGTGATTCACATGACCACGTGACACGCTGTCTTGCACAATCGCCTCCGCTACATTTCTCTTCCTGCAAAACAAAATTGTAGTTGGCGTTTATAAACATGGATTTGGGACTTGAGACAAGTAATGGAGAAATAAAAGGTTTCTTAGTCAGGCAATTCTGTTGATTAATGAAACAGTATTAAAAGTCACGATTCGTAGAGAGGTCCTCAGTAAGTAAGCCCTATATAGAAAAGAACTTTTTTATTTTTGTTTTTATTTTTTTACTTTGCATATTTTGTGTACAAACACCCAACGAGGTGGTTACATTCCTCTGAAGATGCACAAGGCACTTTTCGATCATAAACCCACGACAGAAGTGTGTGGAAAGCGCAAGAGTGATTGGTTTAATTAAATTTTACAAGCTGTCCACACTCAGACCACAAGGACATGAAAACTACTACGAAAAAGTCAGTTGAAATAGCTAAGAAACTACGATGACTTTGTGATGCTGTTGGTTGTAATTTCGCCCCGGTTGAAAGTTGAAAGTTTCTTATGTCAAAAAGCATCAGTGGCTGGTTATATTGAATTCGAGAGCCAAAATTACCAACATTACAAATAACAAATAGAAAACTAACTACAGTTTAGTTACACATATGCTCGCTTGTTTTGACCATCAAGTGCAAAATCAGAAAGTCGCCTCACAAACATCACCAACGTGATTATGAAAGCCAGACTCCCCAGGGTGCGGCAAAACATCTACTAGTGTATATTGGACGCTGATTGTGATGTCATTTGTTTTTTGCAATAAGAGAAGGTTGCGTAACACCGCAGAGGACGGGTTGTTTTGTACGATTTCTGCGTCAACAGCGCTATGCCCTAATGGACCTGTGGTATCTAGGGTTTACTCGGATAGCAGATTGCGGCCAGGACGATTACCCAGCTTAAATATTTGCTCACCAGGCCGCCCGCAGACCGCAGTTCCTCATTGCAGAGTTTCGTCTGCAAATCTCGAATCGCGACAACAACTCACCAGCAAACATTTAAGTAACTTCAACTTTTGACAAACAAGTCATCTGCCCTTAGCTCTTACTAAAAGATACATATAGATTTCGCTAAACAACGTAGGCATCGCTAGTGTCTTATTCAAATAGAATCGAACGTTATTATTGAAGGCGCAAGGACAGATAGCATTTAATCTCTAAAACTTTAGGAGGGAACAGAAGACAGTTTCCCACGTGACTGCTTTATAAGTTGTCAAGGGGTAAATAAAATGTTTGTTAAAAATTTGACTTCTCAAATTTAACAAATCCATCAAATTTTTGGTGAAAATATCGTGAGAATTTTTCGTCAGGCCCCCAAGCGCAAACACATCTCTTTTGACGGGTATTAAATTCCCAGCATGAGCACGTTTTCCTAATGAGGTTTTACGGATTTCTGAACCCATGCAAGGCTGTAAATAACCTCGAGAACTTTGCTATTTGCGGAGGCTTGCAATATTTGTGGTTTAAATGGCCTGGAACGCCGCTGCGTGACTTTGTTTGCTTGTGGCTGTGAAATATTTGATAGCAGGCGATGAGACGCATAGTTTAGGGTCCATGTCGATTCACAAACAACCGCAAAGATCCTAGTTTGAAAAAAAAGGGTCTTAGATCAACCTGTAAAATTATCTGACCAACTTATCTTGACGTTTTGCGGGTTTTTTCGCCCTACACCTCTCTTTTCGATGCAACACACATGCGCATTGAAAACCATCACCAACTATCCAACCTAATTTTGCCAGAACGTGGATTTAAAATTCTTCCTGTCGCCTTATTTCGCTGGATGCCCAAAGAATTTTCGAATTACGCCCTGACCGAGGTGAAAACGGCGATGCTTTATAAGTTTGTTTTATTTGGACCAAGATCACTAAACACGAGCACTAATAGAACCCATGTACAAAATACGTTTAACTTGTGGTAATCCTACATGACCTGTTGCCATCAAAGGCACGTGAATGTGGCGCAACTAAATCTTTTGATACACCAATATTTACGCAAGTTTGCCAAAAGTGATATCTTTTCGACGCAGTCATGATTTTTCCAAACCCACAGTAGTCAACAATAGCTTGCAAAATTAACCATGGCAACATATGCGTCTTCAATGTCCGATGGCACCCGTAGAAAGTTACACAACGGACAAGGTAGCATTGCCTAATCCGTGGCTGCCACGGCCTACGTTTCCAGGCCTAGGGGGTGATAAGAATAATAACATAGTCGACGCGTCGGTATTTTCTGTAGCCACAATTTGTGATATTCAGTGTTAAAATACAGACCACCACACCATGATTCAGGCAAACTAAGTTAGTCAATACAAACAACTCATACGTTTAGCTCAATTCACACTAAAAGGTAACGGTGCCTTCAAAGGAAGAAAACTGTTTTTTTTTAAAATGTGGAATGTCGACAATGTAGAGTTCAAGGTTTGGAAGTGCAAACAAACTACAGAGATTTCGATCTACATCCGCATCTTTGTGAAAACTGTGAAGCTGATAAAGTAAGGACACGGGTAAAACAGGCCGATCAGATTTTTGTAAGCCCACTAAACCTACAAAGAAAAAAAGAAAAATCCATATGTTCCGGTTTCGTAAAGTAAATTTGAAAATGACTTCACACATCAAAAAAAATTACGTTGTCCTTACGACGACGCTGTTTCCAAATTCCAGTGCCCATGTCAAACCAACCTGCACGTTTTTGGGACTCATTACGTCACTGTTTCTTGTGATGTCATTTCAAGAGTAACAAATTAACTTTAAAACTTTAACTTCTTTTGGAGATACACATTCGTCTTGTGCTGCTTTACACACAACTCCTTTCAAGCATAAGAAACAAGGATCCTTATCCAGCCGCCTGAAAGACCAACTTCGAGTCCAGG